>JAXCGZ010015095.1:367500-372500 GCA_037179515.1 Halocaridina rubra
TTTCCGCCTGTTCTAGCCAATGCTTGCAGCTTCCTAATAAGTCTCCCATGTGGAACAGTGTCAAACGCTTTCTGGAGTTCTAGGAATATGCAATCTGCCCAGCCCTCTCTTTCCTGTAAGATTCGGATTACCTCATCATAAAATTCTAATAAGTTTGTTACTGTTGATCTACCTTCTCTGAAGCCATGTTGCCTCACTGACAAAAAGTTGAAGGATTCCAAGTGAAGAGAGATATGTTTCCTTAGTAGTTTCTACATAACTTTGCAAAGTATGCTGGTCAAGGAAACTGGTCTATAGTTCAGAGCCGTATCCCTCCTTCCCTTTTTGAAGATAGGTATCACGTTTGCTTGTTTCTAGCATCTTGGAATCTCCCCTGACTCCAGTGACTTTTTAAATATAATACTTAGTGCCACTGATATTGAGTTTGAGCATTTTTTAAGTACATGAGGAGATATGTCATCAGGACCTGTAGCTTTATGAACATCTAACTCCATCAGCGCTTTGCATACCTCTGTGGCTGTGAGGTTGATGTTCTCTAATACCGGCCCTTGAGCTTCTATCTCTGCAATCTGAGGGGGGGGGTTTCTACTGTAAATACTGACCGAAATTCCTTGTTCAATTCTTTGCAGATCTCTTCATCCATTTCAGTGATACTTCCATCCTCTCTCTTAAGCCTTAAAATCTGTTCTTTTACCTTCAGTTTTCCTCTGTTAAAGCTGTGGAAAAGCTTGGGATTTCCCTTAGCCTTCCTGGTGATGTTTCTCTCATAGTCTCTCTCTGTCTCTCTTCTTTTACTTACGTAGTCATTTCTTGCTCTGTTGTAGGTTTGCCAGGCATTTATGTTTTTCTCCTCCTATGCCTTTTCCAGCATTTGTCTCTCCACTCCTTAGCTGTTTTACACTCATTATCGAACCATTTCTCTCTGGCATGAATTACACCTACTTTGGTGAAAGGTATGCAGCAATCTACTATCTTCCCATATTTCTCACAAAAGATTTTATACATTTCTTGTACAGATTTTTTGTAAAATAAGGTTCTCCAGTCAATAAATGTAAAAAGCTCATTCATTTTGATGTAATCTCCTTTCGGATAGTTCCTCCTCATCTCCTCAGTGCCTCTACTCTCAGGCAGAACATCTTCAATGATATACTCCATCAACAACACACAGTGGTCACTCTTTCCAATTGGTGGTTCATACTCAATTTTTTCAATATCCAACACATTATCTGTGAATACTAGATCAAGTAGTGATGGCTCATTCCCACCCCTGGCCCTAGTTGGTTCCATTACATGTTGGTGTAGGAAATTCCCTTGTACGCAATCTAGGAATCTTGCCCCGAATGAGTCCTTACCACTGTGTGGGTCAAGATTTATCTAATCTATCTCTTTATGATTAAAATCTTCCATAATCAAAATCCTACATTTTCTCTCCCATGCCATGTTAACAACTGAGTTTATGACTTCAATAGTACCTATATGACTTTCCTCATAAACTTCTAGCCTATTCTAGTCCTTGGTGGGTTATATACAACAGTTGTTATAATGGTCTCTGACCAACATTTATGCGAGCAACAAGAAATTCCTTTCACTCACTTTCTATAGCCAAGTTTATTTCTTCAACTTGAATCCTTTCACTTATGAGCAGTGCTATCCCTCCACCAGTCCTCTCAGATCTTTCAACCCTTAATATTCTGAAGCCTTTAGGAAAAACTGTGACACTGTTTATGTCCTCACTCAAGTTAGTCTCTGTAATTGCTACTATATCTGCCTTACTGTTGTGAATCCTATCTTTTAATTCTACTGCCTTACCAGCTAGTCCATCAGGTTGGCCATGGCACCAGCCGCCCGTTGAAAGACTACAACTGAAGGTATTAGGATGCAAGTAGGATTGGTCCAGACAGTTCCAGGTTGAGTCTTCCTTCAGGACAGTTCTTTCCTCATGCCTACATCTACACTGGATATTCTGGCATATTCATTACACATCTCTTGCTATTCCATTACATTTGACAAGTAACAACATTCTGCACATCTGTCTCTTTTACTTTCCTTTTCCTCACATTTTGTAATTATTTATGGAAGGTTCACAACTAATGGCCCCCAGTACCCAGCATAGTGGGGTGCGAAGAATCTCCGGGGATCGTGTTGACTCCACCATTGGCTTGAGGGCAGACAAGCCTGGTGGTAGTAATGGTTTTGCTCTTAACCTTGCACCTCCCAATAGATCTGCTTCTTTCACTCTTCACTATTCAAACATTCGTGGGCTGAACTCTAATCTTTCGTCTGTGGAACAGCACTTGGGCACTTTCCTCCCTAATCTCCTCCTCCTATCTGAAACCCAGTTGTCTATACATGCTACCACTGACCCTTTCCAAATCTCCCACTATAATCTGTATACTCGTTTTCGTTCCAAAGGTGGGGTCTGTGCTTACTGCAACATTAACACTCCTACTGTGAGGCTCATGGACCTTGAATCTCCTGACTTTGATGTTCTCTGGCTAAAAGTCTATCTCTCCACTACCACTATCATCCTTTGCTTCTGCTACTGTTCTCCAAACTCCACCGAGTTTGTATCTTTCTTTGAATATTTCTCCTCGTGCCATGAGTCCTTGCTATCTTCTCACCCACATGCCGAAGTTCTCTACATTGGAGACTTCAATGTACACCACAGTGAGTGGCTTCATTCTTCTCACACTGATGTGGGAGGAAGCGAGGCTCTTGCTTTCTCTATTACTCACGATCTGGAGCAAATTATCAAACATCCTACTCGCGTTCCTGATCGTCACGAACATGCTGCAAACACTCTTGACCTATTTTTTACATCTAACCCTTCAAACTACTCTTATTCTGTGCTTTCCCCTCTTGGTAAATCTGACCACTCCATGATCTCTGCCTCTTTCATTTTCGCTCCCCCACCACCAATCCCTCCTACTCAACGCCGCCTTTGGCACTTCGAGCGAACTCAATATGAAAATTTGCGTAACTTTCTCTTTGATTTCCCATGGGATGACTACTGCTTTCGGTCCCGCATCCCTGATCAGGTAGCTGTAAAAGTTGCCGAGATCATGACCGCAGGAATGGAGGCATACATCCCCTCTTCTACAAAAACTTTCTCTCCCCCTAAACCTTGGTTTGATTGTGCCTGCTCCATGGCTATCCAGGCTAGGAATCAGGCTCACCGATCTTACCAAGCCTCTCCTTCCGATTTAACTCGCTCTGCTTTTATTATAACTAGGAATCGCTGTACAGCTCAGATTCGAAGGTCTAAGGCTTCCTTTATAAGAAGGAAAGTTGATGACCTTAACTCCTCTCCCACTGACAAATGCTTCTGGTCCTTAGCCAAAAACCTCTCCAAAAACTTCTGTAACTCAAGCTTTCCCCCTCTCATTTGTTCTGATGGTTCTATAGCTTGCTCTCCCACTGACAAAGCCACTCTCTTTGGCTCTCATTTTTCTGCCAACTCTTCTATCAGCGATTCCAGCGCAGCTGTTCCTCAGTCTTTTCCCCTCTCTAACCCAATGCCCTCCCTTATCCTTTCTTCACGCAAAGTTCATAAAGTTCTTCGCTCACTAAAGACAAACAAGGCATCTGGTCCCGATGGTATCCCTGCAAGGTTCCTTAAGGAGTTTGCAGATGAACTGGCTCCCATGCTTTGCCGTCTTTTTCACCTCATTCTGTCAACCAGTATCTATCCTTCATCTTGGAGGCATGCTCTAGTTCAACCTGTTCCTAAGAAGGGTGACCGCTCTATTCCTTCTATCTACCGACCTATTGCTCTAACCTCCTCTATTGCTAAAGTTTTCAAAACTTTGCTCAATGCTCACTTCTTGAAACGCCTTGAATCTAACTCACTTATCTCCGATCACCAGTACGGCTTCCGCAAGGCTAGATCCATTGGTGATCTCCTGTCCTATGTTACTCATGTATGGTCATCTTCTCTGAGGAACTATGGGGAATCCTTTGTCCTCGCCCTTGATATCTCTAAGGCTTTTGACAGAGTGTGGCACAAGGCTCTGTTGACCAAACTCCCTGCCTATGGCTTTACCCCTTCTTTCTGTGCTCTGATTTTCAGTTTTCTTACTGACCGTTCTATATCTGTAGTTGTTGATGGCGCGACATCTAGCCCTTTCTCTGTTTCCAGTGGTGTTCAACAGGGCTCTGTTCTTTCACCTACTCTCTTCCTTCTCTTCATCAATGATCTTCTACAATCCCCATCTTCCTCTCTTCTTAATGCCTTTGCCGATGATTCTACCTTTCACTTTTCCTCTGCCTTTTCTTCACAACCTTCATCTGTTACTCGTAATCAATCTCGTATCACTCTTTCCTCTACTCTTAACTCCGATTTGCATAGAGTATCTGAATGGGGCACTCAAAATTTAGTTAAATTCAATGCCTCCAAGACACAGTTTCTGGCTATCTCTTTATCTTCTTCTCCTCCTGATAACCCTATTGTCTTCGAAACTAATGAAATTTACCCTCTTAACTCTATCAATATATTAGGAATCCATATAGCCTCTAACTTGTCTTGGAGGACTCACATAATCCAAATTTCTAAATCTTCATCCAAAGAATTGGGGGTTTTGTTTCGTTTTCGTCAATACTTTTCCTCATTGCAGTTACTTAAAATTTACAAAGGTCTTATCTGCCCCTGCTCAGAATACTGCTCACACATCTGGGGTGCTTCTTCCTTTACTTATCTTCTTGATAGGGTTGAATCTAAGGCAGTCAGACTCATTAATGATCCTTCTCTTACTTCTAACCTGGATTCTCTCTCTCTTCGCCGTAAGGTATCTTCCCTTTCGCTTTTCTATCGCTACTACTTCCATCGCTGCTCTGATGAGTTGGCGAGTTGCATCCCTCCTCCACTGCCGAGGCTGTGTAACACTCTCCAAGCGGCCTCATCTCACAGGTACTGTGTGGAGATTTGTAGCTCGAGGATTGGTCGGTGCAACGACTGCTTCTTCCATCTACCTCCAGACTCTGGAACTCTCTTCCTCCTTCTG
>JAXCGZ010015095.1:377500-382500 GCA_037179515.1 Halocaridina rubra
TGTGATCGCGGAAGTGCAGAGTGGTTTTAGGAGAGGTAGAGGTTGTATAGATCAGATTTTTATAGTTAGGCAGTTATGTGAGAAATATTTAGCAAAGGGTAAGGATGTGTATATTGCATTTTTGGATCTGGAGAAAGCATATGATAGAGTTGATAGAGAGGCTATGTGGAATGTTTTGAGATTATATGGAATAAATGGTAAATTGTTGCATGCAGTGAAGAGTTTGTATGAGGGTAGTAGAGCTTGTGTTAGGGTAGGGAATGAAGTGAGTGAGTGGTTTCCAGTGAGTATGGGACTGAGACAGGGATGTGTGATGTCACCATGGCTGTTCAATTTGTATATTGATGGAGTTGTAAGAGAGGTGAATGAGCGAGTGAGTGGTCGAGGTTTGAGAATGGTAGATGGGGATGATAACGAGTGGGAGCTGAATCAGTTGCTGTTTGCAGATGATACTGTGGTGGTGGCAGATTCAGAGGAAAAGCTGTGTCAATTAGTGTCAGAATTTGGAATGGTGTGTGAGAGAAGGAAGCTGCGAGTGAATGTGGGAAAGAGTAAGGTTATGAGGCGTACAAGAAATGAGGATTGCGCTGGATTGAATGTTATGTTGAATGGAGAGACACTTGAGGAGGTTAATCAGTTTAAGTATTTAGGCTCGGTTATAGCTGCAAATGGTGGAGTGGAAGCAGATGTGTGTCACAGAGTGAATGAAGGATGTAAAGTGTTGGGTGCATTGAAAGGAGTGATGATGAATAGAGGGTTGGAAATGAATGTTAAGAAAGTTTTGTATGAGAAAGTGCTTGTGCCAACTGTGATGTATGGATCAGAGTTATGGGGTATGAAAGTAAGTGAGAGACGGAAACTAAATGTGTTTGAGATGAAATGCCTGAGGAGTATGATTGGTGTATCTTGATTGGATAGGGTTAGGAATGAAGTGGTGAGAGCAAGAACGGGTGTGAGGAGAGAAATTGCAGCCAGAGTAGATATGAATGTTCTGAGATGGTTTGGCCATGTGGAAAGGATGGATGATGAAAGGCTGCTGAAAAAGGTGATGAATGCGAGAGTTGATGGGAGAAATGCTAGAGGGAGGCCTAGGTTTGGATGGATGGATTTAGTAAGGAGAGCCCTGAATGATAGGAGGATGGATGTGAGGGAAGCAAGCGAGCGTGCTCGGAATAGGAATGAGTGGCGAGCGATTGTGACGCGGCTCTGATGGGCATCTGCTGTTTCCACGGGGCTGCATCTTACAGAGATAGCCCTGTGGTAGGGGCAGTAGGAGGAGCTGGCAGTTGTGAAGCGACACAGGTTGTGGAAGAGCCGGGAGGATGGGCTGTGGCACTCCAGCAGTGCCATCTGAACGGTCGCTAGCTCCCTCGTCATTGCCCATAGAGCAAAGTAATCCCCCTAGTTGTTTTCCTTTCTTGATGTCGGCTACCCCCCAATTAAAGGGGGAAGCAGCCAAGGTATATGTATGTAAGTATCATTATTATTATTATTATTATTATTATTATTATTATTATTATTATTATTATTATTATTATTATTATTATTATTATTATTATTATTATTATTATTATATTGATTATTATGATTAATATTACTCTTCTTCTTCTTCTTCTTCTTCTTCTTCTTCTTCTTCTTCTTCTTCTTCTTCTTCTTCTTCTTCTTCTTCTTCTTCTTCTTCTTCTTCTTCTTCTTCTTCATTTTCTTCTTCTTCTTCTTCTTTTTATTATTATTATTATCATCATCATCATCATCATCATCAACATTATTATTATTATTATTATTATTATTATTATTATTATTATTATTATTATTATTATTATTATTATTATTATTATTATTATTATTACTATTATTATTGTTATTATTATTATTATTATTATTATTATTATTATTATTATTATTATTATTATTATTATTATTATTATTATTATTATTATTATTATTATTATTATTATTATTATTGCTATCATTTCATTATTTTTATCAATGTCTATGTTCTGTATTCTTTATTACCAGTATTACTATGATTAATTGCATTATTACAGTTGCTGCCATTGTGTCACTATAGATACTGTTAGTAATAAATTATTACTATTTGCGGCTGTGTTCGTCAGCATTAATTATTTTTATGATGTCTGTATATGAAAATGAAAGAAAATTAGTCTCTATGAATATCCTTCCACTTCCCAGCTCTATTACTTCCTCACCATTACTAACTAACTTCTCAGGAAATTGTAGTAACATTCACAACTAATAAGGCCACCTGCTTATGTCTTATAGTTGCTCTATCAGTTACTCAGGTATGTCCTCAAGTGCCTAGGAATAATGATCTTAATGATGTATACTAACACAGCCTTTATCCTAGTTTTTGTGTCACCTTATCCAGTCTCTTTCCCTTTTATCCAATGGAGGATTGAAAGCATTTGCAGATACAAAGTATGCTTGATATGTTTGTTGTGTGCATGTATAGGCCTGTGCTCGAGCCCAGGCACAATATTGAAAATCATTGTATTTATGACCGTTACATAGTCCTTTTTTTGCCCCAAGGTCTACTCTATAAATCTCTGATAGCAGACTAGAATTGTAGATGGAAATCAGTTCCCGTTGGATGGGAAGCATGAGAGGAGGGTAAGAGTAGGTACTCCCTTTACAGCCAAGCATAAGCAGGAAGGAGGGTCTGGACTTGCAGCTAGCATTCTTCAACTTCCCGATGATAACCCAAAGGTGTTGTCCGGGATCACTGTGGGTACAACCCGGACCCATTCTTCTGTGTTGGCGTGGGGAAGAAGATAAGGAGAGCTACAACATTCAAGAGAAAGAAGTTTTATTCTGTAAAACAGATATGATTATTGTCATGCATGAAATAACGAAACCCTTCACTTCTTGGTTTCTCATACTGCTGATGATATTGAAAATTATTCATGATTTTTCAGTTTGGTGCTGTGTTGTTTTTTCCATATGTAAGCACTGTCTCCTTAATGTTGTATTATGAAACATGGTCTATTCCTGATTTCCCTTCATTTGCCTATTTGTGCTTCCAGATTTCTTATAGATATAAGAAATTATTTGGTTGCATAGACATATTTTAATTTGTAAGCTTTGGGTTAAGAAAAGATCCAATATCCTCCTTAAAAGGAGTTACATAACGAGTAAATTAGTTTTCGTTTTTTAAAAAGGTTTAATGATTGTCAAACCGTTACTATTTTGGTATTTATTGCTACCAATCTGTTATCTATTCTATTTGTAGTGTTACTGTAATTGATCCTAAAGCTATTTTCGATTTTAATTTTGCTTTTGCTGTTGATGCTAGTTAATCTTTAATGCTATCCTTATGGTTGCTAATAAACTCATCGTATTTATTGTAATCTATTTTAGTTAATATTTCACTTTTGGTTATTGTCTTGCGAGAGTCTCATATTAACTCCCCAATGGTGCAGTGAATAATGATTTTTTCGATTGGACTGTAAGGGAGTTGTACCGTTGATGCCTGTCTCGTCCAATAAATGAGAACAACATAGTGTGGATCTTGCTCTCGCTAGTTCTGGATGTGGATTTGGGGTTGCAGCAGATTTGGTCCGGAAACTAAAGTCAGTTTTATTGTCAACCAGTGGCACCACTGGGAGCTTGGACCTAGGTTATAATCCTGGAAAAGTTAGTCTCGAAATTGGCATTGCACATGTCATATGCTCTGGACATCCCCCATAGAGCTTGTTCCGGTTTTTTGTCACGAACTCCCTTTTCTACTAAGGGCTCTCGACCAAGTGCAAAGTTAATTTGTCCGCCACCTCATAAAGTATCTGATGGCTGGGTAGAAGCTTGGAACGTGTAAGTCAAGGATTAGGCAGTTAGAAATAAATTAGCATTCACTGAAGAACAACGTCTAATAAAAATAATAATAATGATAATAATAATAATAATAATAATAATGATAGGAGATGTCGCATGACGTCAATCGTGCTGAAGCCAGAATCTGAAACTTGTAACAAATCTTGAGGGGTAACGGTCGGTCGAGGGCACAGATATTTTATTACATGCCCTCACTTTTATTGAGTTTTGGGTGCAGACCATGTTTTCCCTTGGGACCACCAAGATTTATGGCTAGGCACCTGGAACTAACCCCCGGCACCATGCACCCCCAAGAGGCCTAAAGGATAAGGGACCCTCGGTCCTCGAAAACACCACAAGTCGTGAAGAGAAACGTGAGAGGCTAGAAGTCAAGGGTGAAATAGAATACTCTCCCAATTGTTTTCTGCGGTACGGCCAATGTTTGTAGAAAGTATCAAGGAGATATATGACCGGACCCATGAGACTTAGCATCTGGCATCGAGTATCTGAAGAGGATGGGAAAGGCCAAGAAGTTAGCCATTTCCTAAACCACAGGAAACACAAACATTTGACCCGTACGTATGTACATGCCCTGGAGAGATACCCAATAGCTACGCTCTGACCTGGAACTTTTCATTTCTATAGGCTTGTTGAAATAGCCCCTCCCCAAAATAGGAGGGACTCCACTTCAAACCTGGCGTTGATTTGCAGGACTGGATGTCACTTGAGTTCATTGGCAGGATTGGATGTCAAGCCACGCCCTGCCCCTGGGGTATTTCAAGAACCACCCAGGGCAGACACAGTTAGTTAGAACTTTGCCCGGGGCACGAATAGATCATAGATTGTGATAGTCATAGGGTGGGGGGGGGGCATTGAGGCGTCGAAGATGTTGTACTCTAGAATAAATTAAGATAAAGGAACCACTGCTTGTCCATTCTTACCTTGCACCCTTCTGGTACTAATATTAACGTAGTGAGAAGAATTCATCACGACAACTGGTGACACGTGGTGGAACAGTAATTAACTTTACGACAACTGGTGACAAGCGGCGAGATAACCCAGTCATCTTACAACTTGGTGAATTCAGATGGAATAGTACAAAAACACTACGACAATAATAATAATAATAATAATGATAAATAATAATGATAATAATAATAATAATAATAATA
>JAXCGZ010015095.1:385000-400000 GCA_037179515.1 Halocaridina rubra
ATGGATAATATGCACTAATAGCTATAAGCAGTAATAAACTTCATTTTTGTTATTATTTGAATAATATAATGAGAAATTGCATTTGAAGGGTGTTCCATTTATTTGTATTAATGCCTAAATTGATTTTTAAGAAGGCAAATGTATTGATTTTAATTGAAAAAGATTTAATGTACGTGTAAATTAATTTCTATATTAATTTCTTAAAGCGTAAGAAATCGAGTGAGAAAATCCTTTCTTTTCTTTATTT
The DNA here is from genome assembly GCA_037179515.1 of Halocaridina rubra. NCBI lineage: Eukaryota > Metazoa > Arthropoda > Malacostraca > Decapoda > Atyidae > Halocaridina > Halocaridina rubra. Next base: position 385,248 of record JAXCGZ010015095.1, read on the forward strand.
TTTCGTGGTGTAATATTTTGGCAATTTTTTTTTTTAACAGAGATGACAGATCGTTCTTCTAATGTCTTTATGATGGAGAAATTGATATTACAATACATGTCTAGCATGTCTTTTTGAAGAATAGGAAAAATTTGTGATATTATTTAGATATGAGTTTTTTTAATTTTGCGCTAGGCAGGTGAAAATAAGACTAAACTCTAGTGAATATGGGCTGTGCTGAGGTTGTTTTTTTTTGTTTAACCCTAATGTATCTTAGAGGGGAGGAATAATGGGGTCTTACAGCCATGAGATATATGCCTCTAGAGGCCGCCAACAAGCTCATGCCCTCAGTGTTGAAAGAATGGAAGTTGTTGTGTAGCATTAATGCACCCTAGTGGGAGTAGATAGGGACCTAGGACTGGTGAGGCAGTCATGTGACCACACGGCCCGACCGAGATTTCACCCACACACTCCTTCAGAGTGAGGGGAAGGGAAATAGAAAATGGCCAGAAAGGGAAATATATAGAGAAAAAGGGAATGAGTGTCTTGCGAGTATGAACGAGTGTGAGAGAGAATGAGTATGAATGACTGGGGGTATAATGGGGAGGCTGCTCTAGGGGGTGAAATTGCGGGAAAGACCATTAGGGAAGCACGATGGGGGAGAGTCTACGAGGCTCGTTCCCCTGCTCCACCAGGTCTTTGTGCAGGCCATATCAGCGTATTTTTATGGGAGGTGATGTGCTGTTGCGATATCTATTGAGAGATATTTTTGAGAAAGAGATTCTCCACCTGCCCAGGTATGGTTGAGATGAAAGTTTGTTTCATAAGAACATAAGAACATAAGAATAGAGGACACTGCAACATGCCTACTGGCACACACGAGGCAGCTCCATTTTTGAATTGTATTTTCAGCATGTCTAACCTATTCTATTCTACTCTACTTATTTATTCTGTTTTTCTTTTTATGATTTTTCTAATAAGCACTAACCTATTCATACCCACCCTACCTCTGTCATATGTCTATCTAATCTACATTTGAAGGTGTCTAAGGTATTGGCATTTACTATCCTACTAGGAAGCTTGTTCCATGCATCAGCTACTCTATTACCAAACCAATTTTTACCAATTTCCCTTCTGAACCTAAATTTATCAAGCTTAAATCCATTATTACGAGTTCTGGTTTGATCATGAATTTTTAAAACTTTATTAATATCTCCCTTGTTAATCCCTTTAAACCATTTATACACTTCAATCATATCCCCCCTAACTCTTCGCCTCTCTAGAGAATGTAGATTAAGTTTTTTTAATCTGTCCTCATATGGTAGATTTCTGATATTGTGTATCATCTTGGTCATTCTTCGTTGCACTCTCTCCAAGGATTCAATTTCCATTCTATAATAGGGTGACCAGAATTGCACAGCATAATCTAAATGGGGCCTAACTAATGCAAGATAGAGCTGCAAAATAACTTTTTCCGTCCTATTGCTGACGCTTCTTGAGATAAATCCTAAAATTCTGTTTGCTTTATTTCTGACTGCTGTGCATTGCTCTCTTGGCTTAAGACTACTACTCACAAGAACTCCCAAATCCCTTTCACACTGAGAACTCATGATTTCATGGTTATTTAGCTTATAACTAGTATTGTCTTTTATAGTACCCATTTTAACTACTTTACATTTTTCAACATTAAATTCCATTTGCCATTTGTCCGACCATTCAGATAATCTATTTAGATCTTCCTGTAAAGCATGAATGTCTTCTTTTCCATTTATAGTTCTACCTATTTTAGTGTCGTCTGCGAATTTACTTAGGTTACTACTGATATCCGAATCCAGATCATTTAGATATTCGATGAATAATAGAGGACCCAGTACCGAGCCTTGTGGTACCCCGCTTGTAACCGAGCCCCACTCTGATTTCTCTCCATTTATGCAAACCCTCTGTTTTCTGTCTTTTAACCATTGTTTGATCCATCTGAGCACAGCTCCTCCTATACCATGAGCTTCCAGCTTTTTAACTAATCTTTTGTGAGGAACTCTATCAAAAGCTTTGCTAAAATCTAGATATATTGTATCATATTCTTTGCCACAATCTACTGCCTCGTAAACTTCTGAATAAAAAGACAGTAAGTTTGTAAGGCACGAAAAACCCTTAAGAAACCCGTGTTGTGAAAGTTTTATCAGTCTGTGTAATTCTAGATGTGCCCTTATTTTATTTGCAATTATGGATTCTAGAATCTTACCCACTGTTGACGTTAAACTTACCGGCCTATAATTATTCTTTTTAACACGTTCTCCTTTTTTAAATATTGGTACCACATCTGCCAATTTCCACTCCATGGGTACCGATCCTAATTTTATTGAATTATTAAATAATGCAGTTAGAGGACAACTAAGCTCTTCCTTGCATTCCTTTAATATTCTAGCATATATTCCATCAGGTCCCGGAGATTTATGAGCCTTTAATTTATCTATTTCTTTTATTACCTCCTCTCTCGTAATATTTATTGAACTAAGTATATTATCGGGACTGTCTCTGTAAATGGATTCTACTTCCGGAATATTTTCCAAGTTTTCATTTGTAAATACAGATAAGAAATAATCATTTAAACATTTACACATCACTTTATCGTCATCTGTGATATGGCCATTGGCTACTTCAATTGGTCCGACTTTTTCCTTAAATTTTGTTTGATAATGTTGATAAAACCCTTTAGGATTTTCTTTAGCTTCTCCTGCTATTCGAACTTCGTATTTTCTTTTCGACTCTCTAACTATCTTTTTAACTTCCCTGTTTAACTGTATATAGTGCTGCCTCAGCTGCTCTTTACCTCTTTTTAGTTTCCTGTATATTCCTCTTTTAATACCTATAAGATTCTTTATTCTATTGTTCATCCATTTAGGGTCATTTTTTCTTGATCTGCAATGTTTCATGGGAATATAGTCTCTCTGACTATTCTTAAGAGTCATGACAAAATTGTTATATTCCTCATCCAAATTTATATTAACTGACGGGCTGCTGTTCTTTCCTGTGAGAGAATTTAATGTGTTGATCTTATCTTGTGATAATCCTTGGCATGTGGTACCCAAATTTCGGGGTAATCCGCTACCTGCGACCTGACCTGCTGGATTAACTACCCACATCTGTACCCCAGAAATCCCTTCCCATACCTCATTAGATAATTTAGTTTTTAAGCCCTCAAAATCTCCTGCTCTAAAGTTTGGAACAATATTCTTATTTTCCTTTATAGTTTCCTTGAAAATTATGTTAAATCTAATGGAATCATGGTCACTGTTGCCCAATTTTTCACCAACTTCTAAATTTGTAACCATATTCTCTCTATTACTAAGAACTAAATCTAGTGTATTCACCCCCCGTGTTGCTTCATGTACATGCTGAGAAAGGAAATTGTCTTCTACTACTTCCAAAAACTCCTTAGAGCTACTATCACCTGTTATGGTTTCCCAGTTAATATGTCTAAAATTAAAATCGCCTACAATGCAAACTCTATTTGACCTGCTCACTTTAGAAATTTCATCGTATATAACTTGCGACTCTATGTTATCTAGATCAGGTGGTCTGTAGACTACTCCTACAACTAGACTTTCTATATTATTTTTAATTTCAACCCATAAGGTTTCTGAATTTAGATTTGTCTTAATTCCAGACTTAATGCAGCTTCTGAGGCTATCTTTAATATACATAATTACCCCTCCCCCTCTTTTATCTGCACTACGATCAGCATTATAAAGTTTATATCCTGTAATTATGTACTCAGCTTCAAGGTGTTTGCTTTCTAATTTAATCCAACTTTCACTAATGCATATTATATCCGGTCTCTCACTACATACTATGGCTCTCAGTTCTTCTATCTTGTTACCTAAACTACGGCTATTTGTATAATATACTTTTAAACTTTCTCTAGCTTCACCCTTCTTGTGGCTATTCTTTTTGTTAATATTTGTTCTATGTAACAAATGGTTCTTATCCTTAGACTCCCAGTTATTTGACCCACTATTTACTGAACCCTTACTGACTAATTTCTCTGCACAAGTATTAATCATTTCATTATTTGTGTCTAACAAAACCCCCCTACCTCTCTGTCTATCATACCAGCCAATATCGAGACACCTGAATTAGAAAGATGCACTCCATCCCTTGCATACATATGCTTACGACTAGTGAAGTGATCCCACCCGTCTATAAAACCTATATTATTCTCCCGACAGAAGACTTTCATCCTAGCATTTACTCCTATAGCTCGAGACCACCACTCTGAACTTTGGCTAAGCCTAGGGAGAATACCACACATCACAGGAACTGCACCCCTTTTCCTAATCTTATCCAGGGCTTGTCTATACAACCTAATCAGCTCTTCACTTCTACCATCCTGCACGTCATTTCCCCCAGCTATCAAACAAACAACATCTTTTTTCTCAATCCAGCTATTTATTGACTCACCCACCTCCTTCATACCTGCTCCAGGGAAAAAATATTTTCCTCTAACTCTATGCCTGAGTTTCCTGTCTACATATCTGCATAGTGAATCCCCTACAATTACCAAAGAACGAGACTTATCCGGAGGATGGGTTACTCCGACCTTGGGAGACTTACCTAGGCTCTTGACCTGAGAGCTTTTCCCACTTCCATTTTTACGATCGCTAGTACACCTATCTGACTCTATGGTTCCTGAAGAATTTCTGCCGCCACTGTCACATTCATCTCTAAGTGACCTAAATGAATTAGCAACCTGTAGTCTAAAAGTATCATTTTTCTTGAGAACCATTTTCGTTGTACCCTTATTCACAACTTTCCAGTCGTCTTCATTATTCAATCGACCCTTCCTGGTTAACACCTCTACTTTACCTCTCAGATCCCTGTTCTCCTCAGCTAAGGATCTGACCTCCTGCCTGACTGCGGCCAACTCATTTCTTAAATTAAAAATGAGTTTGCTTGCGTCAGACGAGGACAAATCCCCAGCACAGCCACAAACAGCACCAACAACGACACCACCACCAACACCACTACCACTAACACCACCAGCACAAAGAACACTACCACTCTCCATTGTACTAAGTTTGGTCAAGATTAGAGCTACTGGAAGCACGTCCCCTACTCGCCAATGAGATTATTATTCAGTTTCCGAGAATTCCAAGATAGATATTACGTGATAAAGGACATGAACCTATGAATGGTTCTATTTTATATATATATATATATATATATATATATATATATATATATATATATATATATATATATATATATATATATAGAAGCGTCAGCAATAGGACGGAAAAAGTTATTTTGCAGCTCTATCTTGCATTAGTTAGGCCCCATTTAGATTATGCTGTGCAATTCTGGTCACCCTATTATAGAATGGAAATTGAATCCTTGGAGAGAGTGCAACGAAGAATGACCAAGATGATACACAATATCAGAAATCTACCATATGAGGACAGATTAAAAAAACTTAATCTACATTCTCTAGAGAGGCGAAGAGTTAGGGGGGATATGATTGAAGTGTATAAATGGTTTAAAGGGATTAACAAGGGAGATATTAATAAAGTTTTAAAAATTCATGATCAAACCAGAACTCGTAATAATGGATTTAAGCTTGATGAATTTAGGTTCAGAAGGGAAATTGGTAAAAATTGGTTTGGTAATAGAGTAGCTGATGCATGGAACAAGCTTCCTAGTAGGATAGTAAATGCCAATACCTTAGACACCTTCAAATGTAGATTAGATAGACATATGACAGAGGTAGGGTGGGTATGAATAGGTTAGTGCTTATTAGAAAAATCATAAAAGGAAAAACAGAATAAATAAGTAGAGTAGAATAGAATAGGTTAGACATGCTGAAAATACAATTCAAAAATGGAGCTGCCTCGTGTGTGCCAGTAGGCATGTTGCAGTGTCCTCTATTCTTATGTTCTTATATATATATATATATATATATATATATATATATATATATATATATATATATATATATATATATATATATATATATATGTATATATATGATATATATATATATATATATATATATATATATATATATATATATATATATATATATATATATATATATATGTATATATATGTATATATATATATATATATATATATATATATATATATATATATATATATATATATATATATATATATATATATATATATATATATATATATATATATATATATATATATATATGTATATATATTTGTATATATATATATATATATATATATATAATATATATATATATATATATATATATATATATATATATATATATATATATATATATATATATATATATATATATATATATATATATATACATTTTTCATGCACATCTCCTTAAGAGATTATGAAACTTTAGCAAAATGCATTCTTTAATGTTGCAAATGAAATATGATTTTTGTTCTTATTACTGCATACACAGAGACAAACCTTTTATATCTTTTCAGATACCCGTTTTTGTTTTATAGTTCTTTTTTGTGTTGAAGAAATCTTTAATATCTTTATCCCTTTAAGATATTATAATTAAAGAGTTTTGAAATAAAAAGATTATCTAGAGATAATTATTGTTAATTACTATCATTGTCATGGATTCGGTTTTACGTCACGAACTCCCTTTTTACTAAGGGCTAGGACGGTTGCATTCTTGTGAAGGACTTGTTTTGGCAGATGTAGTCGTTACCCTGAGTGTATGCCCTTACTAACCTCAGTCCGTGACGGGGCGCGAACCCTCGACCTGCCGCCTCAAAGTCACAGACGCTACCATTTTGCCACGGAGACTACAAAATATATATATCATATATTCCCTTTATTAAATTTTTTGCAGGTTTTATTTTATTAGTTCCGGTTTTTCGTCACGGACTCCCTTTTCTACCAAGGGCTAGGACGGTTGCCTTCTTGCGAAGGACTTGTTTTGGCAGATGTAATCCTTACGCTAAGTGCATGCCCTTGCTAACCTCAGACCGTGACGGGGCGCGAACCCTCGACCTGACACCTCAGAGTCGCGGACGCTAGCGGTTGAGCCACTGTAACTACTAAGTACTATCATTGTCATGAAATTTATAATTATAATTGAGCTAATTAAGATAATTGAGATTCTCAGAGCTTATATGTTGAGTTTGAAATTTAAAAAAATAATGATACTTAAGTCCTTTTAAGTAAATTATTCTGAAAAGATAATTGTAATTTTCTTGATGGTAGTAGAGATATTATCACATATGATTGTAGTATTTTGCTTTGATTTCATCAGGGGTATGTTGACTTATAGAGAGTGTGTGCTTCGACTCAACCCTCTGATTTATAGAAAGAGAAAAGATTGTCATAATAGATAAGGATGTGTATGCTCATTTCAGTAAAGTTCTTTGCAATATTAGACAGAAAGGAATGGATTTGTGCTTCGATGTTTCTGCAGTTGTACACTAAGTTATTTTTATTTTTTTTTATTTTTTTTAGATGTTAGAAAATGACTGCAGTTGCGCACTGTACTTTTGTATAGTTGGGCAGGAAGTCGAGTCATAAAGTAGAGCCTCACAAGCGAAAATTATGTGTTTTTTTTTGAAGAAAAATATATTTTCTCTCTCTCTCTCTCTCTCCTCTCTCTCTCTCTCTCTCTCTCTCTCTCTCTCTCTCTCTCTCCTCTCTCTCCTCTCCTCCTCTCTCTCTCCTCTCTCTCTCTCTCATCCTTTTACTCTTTACATACTGAAAAATGTTATTTCTCTGTGTTGACAGGCGTATTTTTGCATGCTGATATTGCATAAATACTGATAAGACATCAGTAGAACTGATTATTATACGAGTTTTTCTGCCACATATTGCAGCTGTTTTAGAAAATAGATAAAGCTCCCAGTGACAAAAGTGGGCAACCAGAAAGTTGATGAATATGCTCCATATAATATATATATATATATATATATATATATATATATATATATATATATATATATATAATATATATATATATATAATATATATATATATATATATTATATATATATATATATATATATATATATACATATTATGACAGCAGGAATTCGAATAGCCAAAGGAGACAGTGTTAGAAGGAGCATCGTTGTGAAGTATGAGTGTAAAACTCTGTTCTTACTTCGAAATGCCAGTCTCAATTGCATATGCGCTGCTATTCCTGAGTAGTATTGTTATTATTATGTTAACTGTTATTGTTGCTATCACTCCATGGCCTTTTGCATAATTGTTGTTTTAGTAAATTCTATCAGCAGTAACCAGATGATTTGTATCTTTTATCTTGAATTCATGCTTGATGTTACTGTAGCCACTGCTAATAAGAGTATTTCTTTAGTGGCTGTTCTCAGCATTTAATGACTGTTCTTTTTGATATCAGTAGTAGAATAATGTTATATATCAGTTTCTCAGCTAAGTCCTAAATATCTTGGAATAATATTCTAATGGTGTAGACACATACTTTCCATTACCACCCTATTTCCAGGCAGCCCCAACCTGCAATTTTCAAATTTGATTGTTACAAACCAGTCCCTTTTACCCATGGGAGAGATTGCAATCGCCTGCAGATGCAGGGAGGCGAAGTATACCCTCCAGATGCAGATAAAAGGCCTTTGTTTGTGTGCAGAGGTCATATGTATTCTTTCTGCATTTGTATTAGCGACATTAGGCTCTAATTTTCCTCCTGATAATCCACTTCAGTGTGAGCATGTTTTTCAGCTACTGAAGTGAGAGGCGCTGTGGCATTGCAGGTATTCGTAAGAGGTGGTTATATTCAAGAGCCACCCCAAGAAAGGAATGAAGCCAGGAGGGAGGGGTCCCAGTTAAGCTGGTCGATTCATCGACGCCCTCCTTTGTTGTCTTGCCAGTCTCCAGAGAAGAAGAGGATTCGTGGTACGTGTACAAACCTGGGCCCGCAAATGAAGACGACGAGCGGCGGAGTGAAAATTGAAGAATTGAGACAAGTCCTAGGCAATGATAACCCTTGGGGGGGGGGGGGGGCTGGGGAAATGAAAATCCTCGAAAAATTTAAAAAAATGAATAGTGGGAAAGAAAGGATCCCCATACATGTCCTAACTTTAGTGAAAAGAGAAAGGAGGGTATGGAAAATCCCTTATTAGTTAAGTTACAAAGTATGTTTCCCCACGTATTAGAACTGGAAAAAAATGGGAAAGAAAATGTCCCCACCGTCTTTGATCACCATGCAAAAAGACAAATTATATTTTTTTTATTTATTTTTCTAACTTTAAGATAATTATAAGTGAAAACTCAGAGTCTCCCTTAGATATAAGTTTATTAGAATAAGTGCCACTAATAAATTGTACAATTTGCAAAAATCATAAGTTGTTTGCTGCTTAAATATTATCATTGTTTTGCTTAAATATTATCATTGTTCTGCTTAAATATTATCATTGTTTTGAATCATGATTTAATTTTGCGTTCATTGAGATTGCAGAAGAATCCACTCCTCATTTAGTTCTTAGGTTGAGTGGTGGTATGTAGATCTTTGTGAAGATAGATCATAGACAAATATGTTTATATTATGTACATTGAGTCTCATATCAGTTTGTCCTTGAATAGTAATTACATATTGTAATTGTGAATGTTTTTAACTTTTCACACCATAGCAAATGTTTTGTTTTAAAAGTACTTTCATACATCATGTCTAAATGTATTGAGTACTATTTGATTAATGAAATAGCTTAATTAGCTTTGTTCTTAAGTAATTTTGCTAATGCTTACTAGCTATATATTGCAATTATGAATGTTTTTAGCTTTTCACTCCATAACAAATGTTTTGTTTTAAAAGTGCTTGCATACATCATGTCTAAATGTATTGTGTACTGTTTGATTAATGAAACTGCTTTATTAGTTTTGTCCTTAAGTAATTTGGCCAAAGTTTACAAGCTATATACTGTAATTGTGAATGTTTTTAACTTTTCACACCATAACAAATGTTTTGTTTTAAAAGTACTCTCATACATCATGTCTAAATGTATTGTGTACTGCTTGATTAATGAAATAGCTTACTTAGCTTTGTTTTTAAGTAATTTTATCAATGCTTACAAGCTATATATTGTAATTGTGAAATTTTTAACTTTTCACTCCATAACAAATGTTTTGCTTTAAAAGTGCTTGCATACATCATGTCCAAATGTATTGTGTACTGTTTGATTAATGAAATAGCTTAAGTAGTTTTGTTCTTAAGTAATTTTGCCAATGCTTTCTAGCTATATGTTGCAATTAAGAATACTTAAGTTTGATTTTGTGATTTTGATTACAATGGTTATTATAAAGAAAAGATTTTTCTTTGTCTGTTTTTTGCATAGTAATTTTGGTATTACTGTAATCTGTTTAGATAATTGTATGAGATTGTAATAGTTTCATAAGTCAGTTTCTTAGATGGCTCTGCCCCGTTTTTGTAAAATAATGATAGTTAGAAAATTTTAAGGCTCTCATAGAAGTACTGATGTTTTGGTCTGTAATATTGGATATATTTCAGTTTGGTGGTGGGGAGTGTTGTAAGGCATATTAAATATGCCTATAGCTTCACAAGGCATTTCAGACATGCCTAAAAGTGTCGGGTGGCAGTGATGCTCCACCGACCGCCATGAGTAACTACAAGGTGTAGAAGAGTTAGTTAGAGACCGGGCCTTGTCAGGAGCAGATGACATTCACAGCTTAGCTAGCCTCCCCCTTGGGAGCGGGAATCTGGAATCGTTCGTGACAGGAACTGTAGTAATGGGAACTCTGAGTACATATATGTAAGCTAGAAATAAATACATATAAAGAAGAGGCTTTCACCAACCACGCTTCCATATTTACAACCCTCGTGTGAAATAGTAATCCCACAACAATGGCGACACTCAGTGGGATAGCCACACGACAATATTAAGAAGAAGAAGAAGAAGAAGAAAAAGAAAAAAAAAGAAGAAGAGGTAAAGGAAAAATAGAATATTCCATTTTACACGGCCTATCAATGTCCACTCTCAAATCTAATACCGTATTGTCAAAATAGAGCTTTGCACATGTATCCTCATGTATAACAATATATTCGCTGGAAGTATTCCAACGATCTACTGAAATGTTGCCAGTAGAGTGCTTTCTAAATATTCTACTCGCTATCTTATCTTTTTATTTGACTCAACATGATATCAGTCGAGTATTTTTTTCTTCTTCACTCAAAAGGGCACACATAGTATGTACATTCATTATAAATGTTTTTTTTTTTAATTTAATTTTGATTTTTCTTGCAATTTTGTCGCCTACGGAGTGTAGAAGTTATTAAAAGCAATTTTAATCATGCCTTTTCAGATACTTATGAAGAAAAAAGTCTCTCTCTCTCTCTCTCTCTCTCTCTCTCTCTCTCTCTCTCTCTCTCTCTCTCTCTCTCTCTCTCTCTCTCTCTCTCTCTCTCTCTCTCTCTCTCCACTATCATGAAAACATATTATCTGTAGTCATTATGTTATAATAATAATAATAATAATAATAATAATAATAATAATAATAATAATAATAATAATGATAATAATAATAATAATAATAATAATAATAATAAAAAAATACTACTACTACTACTACTACCACTACTACTACTACTACTACTAATAATAATATTAATAAAAATAATAATAATAATAGTAATAATAATAATAATGATATCAATAATGATAGTAATAATAATAATAATAATAATAATAATAATAATAATAATAATAATAATAATAATAATAATAATAATAATCTTAAAAAAAATTATAATAATAATAATAATAATAATAATAATAATAATAATAATAATAATAATAATAATAATAATAATAATAATAAGAATAATAATACTAGTGACAATAACAATAAAAAGAAATAATAATAATAATAATAATAATAATAATAATAATAATAATAATAATAATAATAATAATAATAATAATAATAATAATAATAATAATAATAATAATAATAATAATATAACTACTACTACTACTACTACTACTACTACTACTACTACTACTACTACTACTACTACTACTACTACTACTACTACTACTAATAATAATAATAATAATAATAATAATATGCTCATCCTGCGAGAAGTGGTGTGGGGATGAGCAAGGTATATGATAATAATACCAGCAGCTACTTTTGGTCCAGTTGCGGACACCCTACTGGTTGCAGTGGAAAATGACATGTTGAAATAAATGATTGAAAACATACAAAATAAGATTCCAACCCGAAGTCTTTTCAATTTATACATTTGGACAAAAAAAGAAAGAGGAAAAAGATTCAAAAATGATTTGATAGTTCGATCCTACTAGATTCTTAATTTTCTGAAATGATTGTAAAATAGCATAAAGGAAGGGATGAAAAATGTAAACCTGATTAACAAAAAATCAAAGTGAAAGACCAAGTGTCGTCTCCTGAAGAAATTCCCAAAAGATCCATAAATTTGGAACTGCAACAGAGAATTTAAATCTCTCTCTCTCTCTCTCTCTCTCTCTCTCTCTCTCTCTCTCTCTCTCTCTCTCTCTCTCTCTCTCTCTCTCTTCTCTCTCTCTCTCTCTCTCTCTCTCTCTCTCTCTCTCTCAACTCGAGGTGTATATTTGGACCCCGAAAAGTTACAAAGGTAAGTGTCAGATATCTTTTTTATTTTTTTACCCAACATAGGGAAAGGGCAAATGTGTGTGTGTGATTACCTAGTTGTGATTACCTAATTGTGTGTACGGGAAAGAGCCCAAAGCTCGTATCTTCCCGTCTCCTGATCGGCTTCATTTTGTACTTAGTGATACTTATCATGAGATAGCATTAACTACCTCCTCGCTTAGCGAATTCCAATTATCAACTACTCTTACACTGAAAAAGTATTTCCCCACATCATGCAAAAAAGTTTTCTTACGAAACTTCAAACTATGACCTCTAGTTCTAGAGCATGCCATATCAAAATATCGATCCCTATCCACTCTATCATAACCATGAAGGAATTTAAAGAATGTCACCACATCCCGCTCAATCTTCTAGCTTCGAGTGATGGTAAGTCTAATTCCCTCAGCCTCTCATAACTGAGATTACGTATTTCTGGCACCAGTTTCGTGGCATGTCTTTGAACTTTTTCAAGCTTAGCTATGTGCTTTTTCAAGTGTGGATTCCAAAAGGGGGCTGCATATTCGAGTTTTGGCCTCACATAGGTTACATAAATATTTCTGAACATTTCCTTGTCCATTTGCCTGAAGGCTACCCTTACATTTGATAAGAAGGCATATTCTACCCTTACTATGCCATTTATATGTATTTCTGGAGACAAATTTGCTAGTGTGTTTACTCCTAGATCTCTCTCATTTTCTGTCTCTTGAAGTTGTACTCCAGCCACCGAGTAGTCAAGCTTGAGCGTACTTGCACTTGTACCCATTCTTAATACCTTACATTTTGGAGTATTGAATGTCATTGGCCACTTTTCTGACCACTCATGCAGACTCTTTAGATCTTCCTGAAGTTCTCTACCATTGTTCTCGTTTCCTACTTTCTTCACAATCTTTGCATCATCTGCAAACATTTTGATGAATGAATTTACAGACTCTGGTAGGTCATTTACATATACAAGGAACAAAAGTGGCCCTAAAACTGAAACCTGTGGAACTCCACTACTAACTCTTCTCCATTCAGACACTGAGTGTCTTACTCTAACCCTCTGTTCCCTTCCTTCTAAGTAAGTTTTTATCCATTTCAAGACATTTCCACCTATTCTAGCCATTGATTGCAGCTTCCTAATAAGTCTCCCATGTGGAACAGTGTCAAACGCTTTCTGGCAGTCTAGGAATATACAAGCTGCCCAGCCCTCTCTTTCTTGTAAGATTCGGCTTACCTCATCATAAAATTCTAATAAGTTTGTTACTGTTGATCTACCTTCTCTGAAGCCATGTTGCCTCACTGACAAAATGTTGAAGGATTCCAAGTGAAGAGAGATCTGTTTCCTTAGTAGTTTCTCCATAACTTTGCAAACTATGCTGGTCAAGGAAACTGGTCTATAGTTCAGAGCCGTATCCCTCCTTCCCTTTTTGAAGATAGGTATCACGTTTGCTTGTTTCCAGCATCTTGGAATCTCCCCTGACTCCAGTGACTCTTTGAATATGGTACTTAGTGCCACTGATATTGAGTTTGCGCATTTTTTAAGTACATGAGGAGATATGTCATCAAGACTTGTAGCTTTATGAACATCTAACTCCATCAGCACTTGCATACCTCTGTGGCTGTAAAGTATATGTTCTCTAATACCGGCCCTTGAGCTTCTATCTCTGCAATCTGAGGGGGTAGGGTATTTTCTACTGTAAATACTGACTGAAACTCCTTGTTCAATTCTTTGCAGATCTCTTCATTCGTCTCAGTGATGCTCCCATCCGCTCTCTTAAGCCTTAAAACCTGTTCTTTTACCTTCAGTTTTCCTCTGATAAAGCTGTGGAAAAGCTTGGGATTTTCTTTAGCCTTCCTGGTGATGTCCCTCTCATAGTCTCTTTCTGCCTCTCTTCTTTTACTTAGGTAGTCATTTCTTGCTTTTTTGTAGGTTTGCCAGGCATTTGTGTTTTTCTCCTCCTATGCCTTTTCCAGCATTTGTCTCTCCACTCCTTAGCTCTTTTACACTCATTATCGAACTATTTCTCTTTGGCATGAATTACACCTACTTTGGTGAAAGGTATGGAGCAATCTACTATCTTCCCATATTTCTCACAAAAGATGTCATACATTTCTTGCACAGATTTTTTGTAAAATAAGG
>JAXCGZ010015095.1:405000-407500 GCA_037179515.1 Halocaridina rubra
CTACACCACAGAAGGTTTAAAAGGAACCCAACCTTATAGCTTATATCTGCTATACTTGGGAATGAACGCATTCTAACTGAATGCCACTATGTTCATTTTACAGATTCCCCAACCTCACTCGTGGCTTCATTTTAGCATTTAATTCAATTCCCAATCTCATTCGGGCATGAAATATCAAATAAGCACATTACATATGTGAAAACATGAATAATTTTTTTTACCCCGACCGGGACTCGAACCTAGGACTTATGATTACTAAGTCAAGGCGCTACCACTACACCACAGAAGGTTTAAAAGGAACCCAACCTTATAGCTTATATCTGCTATACTTGGGAATGAACGCATTCTAACTGAATGCCACTATGTTCATTTTACAGATTCCCCAACCTCACTCGTGGCTTCATTTTAGCATTTAATTCAATTCCCAATCTCATTCGGGCATGAAATATCAAATAAGCACATTACATATGTGAAAACATGAATAATTTTTTTTTACCCCGACCGGGACTCGAACCTAGGACTTATGATTACTAAGTCAAGGCGCTACCACTACACCACAGAAGGTTTAAAAGGAACCCAACCTTATAGCTTATATCTGCTATACTTGGGAATGAACGCATTCTAACTGAATGCCACTATGTTCATTTTACAGATTCCCCAACCTCACTCGTGGCTTCATTTTAGCATTTAATTCAATTCCCAATCTCATTCGGGCATGAAATATCAAATAAGCACATTACATATGTGAAAACATGAATAATTTTTTTACCCCGACCGGGACTCGAACCTAGGACTTATGATTACTAAGTCAAGGCGCTACCACTACACCACAGAAGGTTTAAAAGGAACCCAACCTTATAGCTTATATCTGCTATACTTGGGAATGAACGCATTCTAACTGAATGCCACTATGTTCATTTTACAGATTCCCCAACCTCACTCGTGGCTTCATTTTAGCATTTAATTCAATTCCCAATCTCATTCGGGCATGAAATATCAAATAAGCACATTACATATGTGAAAACATGAATAATTTTTTTTTTTTTTTTTTTTAGCCCTGACCGGGACTCGAACCTAGGACTTATGATTACTAAGTCAAGGCGCTACCACTACACCACAGAAGGTTTAAAAGGAACCCAACCTTATAGCTTATATCTGCTATACTTGGGAATGAACGCATTCTAACTGAATGCCACTATGTTCATTTTACAGATTCCCCAACCTCACTCGTGGCTTCATTTTAGCATTTAATTCAATTCCCAATCTCATTCGGGCATGAAATATCAAATAAGCACATTACATATGTGAAAACATGAATAATTTTTTTACCCCGACCGGGACTCGAACCTAGGACTTATGATTACTAAGTCAAGGCGCTACCACTACACCACAGAAGGTTTAAAAGGAACCCAACCTTATAGCTTATATCTGCTATACTTGGGAATGAACGCATTCTAACTGAATGCCACTATGTTCATTTTACAGATTCCCCAACCTCACTCGTGGCTTCATTTTAGCATTTAATTCAATTCCCAATCTCATTCGGGCATGAAATATCAAATAAGCACATTACATATGTGAAAACATGAATAATTTTTTTACCCCGACCGGGACTCGAACCTAGGACTTATGATTACTAAGTCAAGGCGCTACCACTACACCACAGAAGGTTTAAAAGGAACCCAACCTTATAGCTTATATCTGCTATACTTGGGAATGAACGCATTCTAACTGAATGCCACTATGTTCATTTTACAGATTCCCCAACCTCACTCGTGGCTTCATTTTAGCATTTAATTCAATTCCCAATCTCATTCGGGCATGAAATATCAAATAAGCACATTACATATGTGAAAACATGAATAATTTTTTTGCCCCGACCGGGACTCGAACCTAGGACTTATGATTACTAAGTCAAGGCGCTACCACTACACCACAGAAGGTTTAAAAGGAACCCAACCTTATAGCTTATATCTGCTATACTTGGGAATGAACGCATTCTAACTGAATGCCACTATGTTCATTTTACAGATTCCCCAACCTCACTCGTGGCTTCATTTTAGCATTTAATTCAATTCCCAATCTCATTCGGGCATGAAATATCAAATAAGCACATTACATATGTGAAAACATGAATAATTTTTTTACCCCGACCGGGACTCGAACCTAGGACTTATGATTACTAAGTCAAGGCGCTACCACTACACCACAGAAGGTTTAAAAGGAACCCAACCTTATAGCTTATATCTGCTATACTTGGGAATGAACGCATTCTAACTGAATGCCACTATGTTCATTTTACAGATTCCCCAACCTCACTCGTGGCTTCATTTTAGCATTTAATTCAATTCCCAATCTCATTCGGGCATGAAATATCAAATAAGCACATTACATATGTGAAAACATGAATAATTTTTTTACCCCGACCGGGACTCGAACCTAGGACTTATGATTACTAAGTCAAGGCGCTACCACTACACCACAGAAGGTTTAAAAGGAA
>JAXCGZ010015095.1:412500-415000 GCA_037179515.1 Halocaridina rubra
AAAACTTCTTTGCAGGATGTAAGGAAATACTTTTTCAGTGTAAGAGTAGTTGATAATTGGAATTCGCTAAGCGAGGAGGTAGTTAATGCTATCTCAATCCATAGTTTTAAGGACAGGTATGATAAGTATCACTAAGTATAAAATGGAACCGATCAGGAGACGGGAAGATACGAGCTTTGGGCTCTTTCCCGTAAACACAATTTGGTAATCACAATTAGGTAATCACTCACTAAGACTTCAGTGAGTTAATCATACATAATTTCCCTAAATAAGAAATCCTGCAGAGTATTGTGAGTAAATATCTTATATTTTTTGTATGACGAGACTGTCCAAATATTAAAGGAAAAAACTGAGAATATTTTCGTGATGGGAGAGAGAAAGAAGCTGCCCTGCTCTGCTTTGAAGGAAACTTAGAAGAGTTGCCAGAGGTGAAGCCATCACATCACATTACCTAATTTTTTGTTAAATTGGGGAGAGCTATTAAGCCGTTCACCTGATCCTGTGGTTCCATATATTGTTACAATCAGTATCCTTCCCATTTATATTAATTTTATAGCTACTTTGAAACATGAAATAATTGAATAATTAAATAAATACCAAAAATACACCTGTCAACTGTTCTGAGTTAAGTTGCCAAGTAGTATAGCTGTCTTATTTTCTTAATTTTTTTCTTTTCTTTTAGCTTTCTCTTTTACTATTTTTTTTATTTTGTATATATATTGAGTTAAATGTAAAGTCTAATCCTGTGATAACATATCTTGGTTAGCAAGTGAGTTTATCAGTTAGGAAGAATATACAGCTGAAACAGGTGGGTGCCTCCTCAGATACAAATGCGAATTTGCCTTCAGGTTTGACTTTTGTTTTGTTGCATTTTTTTCTTTTTCTTTTTATCCTTAAATTGCCATAGTCAAATTTTAAGTTAAGATGTGTGTTACCAGAAAAGAGATAAATTGTGTCACTAAATAGCACTTATATGGAGATATAAAAATTCTGTGTGAATCTTAAATAAAAGTTTTTTCTCTTTTTTTCTCTTTCTCTTCTTCTTTCTATATTCTGTGGGAGGGAGAACATAAAAATGAGGCCATCTCTGTCCCAAACCTCTCCCAACCATGGGTCGGGAGTAGGGGTAGCTATTAGGAGACTAAAACAGAAAATCAAGGATTTAGAGGCAATGGTTATAAGCCTTGATGAAAAAATTCGGAATATGGATGGAGAAATGAAAGAGAATGAAACACTCAGAGAGGAAATAAAGTCTTTGGAGGAAGCAAATAAAGCACAAGGGCAGGAGAGAAAGGAACTAGAAAAAAGAATAAAGAAGCTGGAAGGGAAAAAGAGTGAACTAGAAACTAGAATTTCTAAACAAGAAGATAAAAACAAACAGCTGAATGACAACCTAAAGGAATTAGATGTTAGTTCACTGCTCTCTTCTGTGAGAGACGAGATTGCTGCTTGGAATGTCCAGATTAAGGAAAACACTGAACAGTTTAGAAAAGGGTTCTAGGAGCTGAATATAGAACATGATGCCATGAAAACTTCCTTTGCTAATGCCCTAAAGGGGAATGTGGCAGTAAAAGAGTCTGTAAAGGTGGTGGTACTGGAAAACATACAAACAGTTGACTATAAAGCGACAGTAATAAAAAAAAATGAAAGATGTTGTGATGGAAAGGGCAATCCCACTTATCAAACAGGCACTTGATAAAGAGAAGACAGTGGTAATCTCAGCCATAAGCGAATCCCAGGAGCCAACATGGCAGGGGAGACTTGAAGAAAATAAAGCTAGAGTTGTAGACCTGAATAGAAAGCTTGGAGTAGTTTGTGGTCCTGAGGATATTGTAAACATACGCCAACTAGGTAAATATTTGAGGGAAGGAAAGCCGAGACCAACAAAAGTAACCTTTGAGAGAGGGGAAACATGTAGGGAAATATTGTTGAGAAAAAAAGTCTAAAAAGAATTCAAAGAAGTGTTCATTGGACGATACAGAACACAGGAAGAGATGGGAAAGATAAAAAACTTGTTGGAAGAGGCAAGAAGGTTAAATGAGGAAAGATATGAAGAAGAGAAGAAAAATTTTCATTTCAGAGTTCTTCCAGACAAAGGGGAGATAAAGATGATAATGACAGAAGATCAAGGGATGGGGCCTCATTAAGATTGTTATACACAAATGCTGATGGATTAGCTGGTAAGGCAGTAGAATTAAAAGATTGGATTCACAACAGTAAGGCAGATATAGTAGCAATTACAGAGACTAAGTTGAGTGAGGACATAAACAGTGTCACAGTTTTTCCTAAGAGCTTCAGAATATTAAGGGTTGAAAGATCTGAGAGTACTGGTGGAGGGATAGCACTGCTCATAAGTGAAAGGATTCAAGTTGAAGAAATAAACTTGGCTATAGAAAGTGAGTTCAAGGAATTTCCTGTTGCTCGCATAAATACTGGGTCAGAGAGCATTATAACAACTGTTGTATATAACCCACCAAGGAACCAGAATAGGCTTGAAGGT
>JAXCGZ010015095.1:425000-427500 GCA_037179515.1 Halocaridina rubra
AATTTCAACGCACCCAACACTTTACATCCTTTATTCACTCTGTGAGACACATCTGCTTCCACTCCACCATTTGCAGCTATAACCGAGCCTAAATATTTAAACTGATCAACTTCCTCAAGTGTCTCTCCATTCAACATAGCATTCAATCCTGCACCATCCTCATTTCTTGTACACCTCATAACCTTACTCTTTCCCACATTCATTCGCAACTTCCTTCTCTCACACACCATTCCAAATTCTTACACTAACTGACACAGTTTCTCCTCTGAATCTGCCACCACGACAGTATCATCTGTAAACAGCAAGTGACTCAGCTCCCACTCGTTCCCATCCCTATCTACCATTCTCAAACCTCGACCACTCACTCGCTCATTCACCTCTCTTACAACTCCATCAATATACAAATTGAACAGCCATGGTGACATCACACATAACTGTCTCAATCCCACACTCACTGGAAACCACTCACTCACTTCATTCCGTACCCTAACACAACCTCTACTGCCCTCATACAAACTCTTCACTGTATGCAACAATTTACCATTAATTCCATATAAGCTCAAGACATTCCACATTGCCTCTCTATCAACTCTATCATGCGCTTTTTCTAGATCCAAAAATGCAAAATACACATCCTTACCCTTTGCTAAATATTTCTCACATAACTGCCTAACTATAAAAATCTGATCTATACAACCTCTACCTCTCCTAAAGCCACTCTGCACTTCCGCGATCACATTTTCGGTCTTATCCCCAATCCTATTAACCAGTATCCTACCATACACTTTTCCTACCACACTCAACAAACTTATACCCCTAAAATTACTGCATTCATACACATCTCCCTTACCTTTGTATAGGGGCACTATACAAGCAATCACCCATTTCACTGGCTCCATTGACAACGTAAAGCAAATGTTTAATAATCTCACTAACCATTCCAATGCAGTCACATCCCCATATTTCAACATCTCCGCTCTCACACCATCCATTCCAAGTGCTTTACCTGCTTTCGCTTCATACAATGCCCTTTTCACCTCCTCTCTTGTAATCTCTCTTTCATTTTCATTTCCCATTACTGGCACTTGAACACCCCCCACTGCCACTATAGCTGCCTCTCTATCTTCCTCAACATTCAGCAAGCACTCAAAATATTCTGCCCATCTTTACCTTGCATCGGTCCCTCTTAACATCTGTCCATTCACATCTTTCACTGTCTCTTCCATCCTCGATCCACCCTTCCTTACTCTCTTCACTTCTTTCCAAAACTTCTTTTTATTCTTCTCATATGATCTACTAAAATCCTGTCCCCACCTAACATTTGCCAACTTCTTCTCTTCGTCTACCTTCTGCTTGGTTTCCACATTTTTCTCCCTATATCTTTCATACTTCTCCCTACTTTTACACTGCAGCCATTCCTCAAAAGCCCTCTTTTTATCTTCCACTTTCATTTTCACCCCTTCATTCCACCACTCGCTGCCCCTCCTCATGCCACCTCCAACAAACCTCTTTCCACACACATCACTTGCATGTCCCACAAAGCCTTTTTTCATCAACCCCCATTCCTCCTCTAACTCCCCAACTTCTCTTTCTTTCACCCTGTCATATGCCAATCTCAACCTATCCTGATATTCCTGTCTCTTCTCTGGCTTTTTCAACTCTTCCACCCTCACTATTTCTCTTCTACATCCCCCCACTCTATTTCCCCACTCTTTTGCTACTACCACTTTTGCTTCAACCAAAGAATGATCAGACATCCCAGCACCCACACCCCTAAATGCATGCACATCTTTCACTCTACCAGTCATGCTGTTTGCTATCAACACATACTCCAACAATGCTCTTTCTTTCACTCTTCCATTTGCCACTCTCACCAATGTATACTTATTTATTAACTTCTTCTTGAAAAAACTATTATCTATCACCAACTCTTGCTCCACACAAATATCTAACAGTCTCTCGCCACTCTCATTCCCACCTGGTACCCCATACTTTCCTACAACACCTTCTACCTCTCCATCACCTACTCTGGCATTCAAGTCACCCAACACAACTACATAGTTCCTTCTACTCAGAATATCCACACACACCTAGTTAATTCATTCCAGAATTCATCCCGCTCTTCCTCACTTCTCTCACATCCTGGCCCATATGCACTAACAAAAGCCCAACATTCCCTACCTATACTAGCCCTAACCCACATCAGCATAGATGACACTTCTTTCCATTCCACTACCTTATTTACCATCCATTCACTCAGCAATAATGCCACACCTTCTCTCACTCTCCCCCTTTCAACCCCAGACACCCTACCTGTCACATCACCAAATGCCACTTCTCCTTTTCCTTTCATCTTCGTCTCACACAATGCCAATACATCCATCCTCCTCCTACCAAACATATATCCAATCTCACATATTTTGCTCTCTATCGTACTACAACCACGCACATTTAGACACCCCAAATCTAGAGTTTGGGGAGAAGTTATTTTCCCTTCTAC
>JAXCGZ010015095.1:435000-447500 GCA_037179515.1 Halocaridina rubra
TACCGGCCCATGATCTTTCATCTCTGCAATCTGAGGGGGTGGGGTATTTTCTACTGTAAATACTGACTGAAAATCCTTGTTCAATTCTTTGCAGAGCTCTTCATCCGTCTCAGTGATTCTTCCATAATCTCTCTTAAGCCTTAAAACCTGTTCTTTTTACCTTCAGTTTTCCTCTGATAAAGCTGTGGAAAAGCTTGGGATTTTCTTTAGCCTTCCTGGTGATGTCCCTCTCATAGTCTCTCTTCTTGCTCTTTTGTAGGTTTGCCAGGCATTTATGTTTTTTCTCCTGCTATACCTTTTCCAGCATTTGTCTCTCCACTCCTTAGCTCATTTACACTCATTATCTAACCATTTCTCTTTGGCATGAATTACACCTACTTTGGTGAAAAGTATGCAGCAATCTACTATCTTCCCATATTTCTCACAAAAGATGTTATACATTTCTTGTACAGATATGTTGTAGAATATGGTTCTCCAGTCAATAACTGCAAAAAGCACATTCATTTTGATGTAATCTCCTTTTGGATAGTTCCTCCTCATGTCCTCAGTGCCTCCACTCTCAGGCAGAATATCTTCAATGATATACTCCATCAACAACACACAGTGGTCAATCTTTCCAATTATTCGTTCATACTCAATTTTTTCAATATCCAACACATTAACTGTGAATACTAGATCAAGTAGTGATGGCTTATCCCCTCCTTTGGCCCTTGTTGGTTCCATTAAATGTTGGTGTAGGAAATTCCCTTGTGCGCAATCTGGGAATCTTGCTCCGAATGAGGTCTCACCACTGTGTGGGTCAAGATTTATCCAATCTATCCCTTTATGATTAAAATCTCCCATAATCAAAATCCTACATTTTCTCTCCTGTGCCATGTTAACAACTGAGTTTATGACTTCAATAGTACCTATATGACTTTCCTCATAAACTTCTAGCCAATTTTGGTTCCTTGGTGGGTTATATACAACAGTTATTATAATGCTCTCTGACCCAGTATTTATGCGAGCAACAAGAAATTCCTTGAACTCACTTTCTATAGCCAAGTTTATTTCTTCAACTTGAATCCTTTCACTTATGAGCAGTGCTGTCCCTCCACCAGTCCTCTCAGATCTTTCAACCCTTAATATTCTGAATCCCTTAGGAAAAACTGTAACACTGTTTATGTCCTCACTCAACCTAGTCTCTGTAATTGCTACTATATCTGCCTTACTTTTGTGAATCCTATCTTTTAATTCTACTGCCTTACCAGCTAATCCATCAGCATTTGTGTATAGCAATCTTAATGAGGCCCCATCCCCTTATCTTCTGTCATTATCTTCTTTATCTCCCCTTTGTCTGGAAGAACTCTGAAATGAAAATTTTTCTTCTCTTCTTCATTTCTTTCCTCATATAACTTTCTTGCCTCTTCCAACAAGTTTTTTATCTTTCCCATCTCTTCCTGTGTTCTGTATCGTCTAATGAACACTTCTTTGAAATTTTTTTTCATCAGTATTTCTCTACATATTTCCCATCTCTCAAAGGTTATTTTTGTTGGTGTCTGCTTTCCTTCTCTCGAAAATCTGCCTCGTTGGTGAATGCTTACAATATCCTCAGGACCACAAACTACTCCAAGCTTTCTTATCAGGTCTACAACTCTAGCTTTATTTTCTTCCAGTCTCCCCTGCCATATTGGCTCCTGGGATTCGCTTATGCCTAATATTACCACTGTCTTCTCTTTATCAAGTACCTGTTTAAGCAGTGGATTTGCCCTTTCCATCACAACGTCTTTCATTTTTTCGATTACTGTCTCTTTATAGTCAACTGTTTGTATGTTTTCCAGTGCCACCACCTATTCAGCCTCTTTTACTGCCACATTCCCCTTTAGTGCATCAGCAAAGGAAGATTTCATGTGTATGTATGTATATGTGTATATATATGGCTATGTGTATGTTTATATATGTATATATGTATGTAGTGAGAAATATTTAGCAAAGGGTAAGGATGTGTATTTTGCATTTTTGGATATGGAGAAAGCATATGATAGAGTTGATAGAGAGGCTATGTGGAATGTTTTGAGATTATATGGAATCAATGGTAAATTGTTGCATGCAGTGAAGAGTTTGTATGAGGGTAGTAGAGCTTGTGTTAGGATAGGGAATGAAGTGAGTGAGTGGTTTCCAGTGAGTGTGGGACTGAGACAGGGATGTGTGATGTCACCATGGCTGTTCAATTTGTATATTGATGGAGTTATAAGAGAGGTGAATGAGCGAGTGCGTGGTCGAGGTTTGAGATTGGTAGATGGGGATGATAACGAGTGGGAGCTGAATCAGTTGCTGTTTGCAGATGATACTGTGGTGGTGGCAGATTCAGAGGAAAAACTGTGTCAGTTAGTGTCAGAATTTGGAATGGTGTGTGAGAGAAGGAAGCTGCGAGTGAATGTGGGAAAGAGTAAGGTTATGAGGTGTAAAAGAAATGAGGATGGCGCTGGATTGAATGTTATGTTGAATGGAGAGACACTTGAGGAGGTTAATCAGTTTAAGTATTTAGGCTCGGTTATAGCTGCAAATGGTGGAGTGGAAGCAGACGTGTGTCACAGAGTGAATGAAGGATGTAAAGTGTTGGGTGCATTGAAAGGAGTGATGAAGAATAGAGGGTTGGAAATGAATGTTAAGAAAATTTTGTACGAGAAAGTGGTTGTGCCAACTGTGATGTATGGATCAGAGTTATGGGGTATGAAAGTAAGTGAGAGACGGAAACTAAATGTGTTTGAGATGAAATGCCTGAGGAGAATGATTGGTGTATCTCGATTGGATAGGGTTAGGAATGAAGTGGTGAGAGCAAGAATGGGTGTGAGGAGAGAAATTGCAGCCAGAGTAGATATGAATGTTCTGAGATGGTTTGGCCATGTGGAAAGGATGGATGATGAAAGGCTGCTGAAAAAGGTGATGAATGCGAGAGTTGATGGGAGAAATGCTAGAGGGAGGCCTAGGTTTGGATGGATGGATGGAGTAAGGAGAGCCCTGAATGATAGGAGGATGGATGTGAGGGAAGCAAGCGAGGGTGCTTGGAATAGGAATGAGTGGCGAGCGATTGTGACGCAGCTCTGATGGGCATCTGCTGTTACCATGGGGCTGCATCTTACAGAGATAGCCCTGTGGTAGGGGCAGTAGGAGGAGCTGGCAGTTGTGAAGCGACACAGGTTGTGGAAGAGCCGGGAGGATGGGCTGTGGCACTCCAGCAGTGCCATCTGAACGGTCGCTAGCTCCCTCGTCATTGCCCATAGAGCAAAGTAATCCCCCTATTTGTTTTCCTTTCTTGATGTCGGCTACCCCCCAATTCAAGGGGGAAACAGCCAAGGTATTTGTATGTATTATTGTTTTCGTTATTATTATTATTATTATTATTATTATTATTATTATTATTATTATTATTATTATTATTATTATTACTACTACTATTATTATTATTATTACTATTATTATTATTATTATTATTATTATTATTATTATTATTATTATTATTATTATTATTATTATTATTATTGTTTTATTATTATTATTATTATTATTATTATTATTATTATTATTATTATTATTATTATTATTATTATTATTATTATTAAGGGCTCATCATTGTTTGTACATCTGTTGGTTTGTATACTTTAATAAATGTGTACAGTGCCCCAACCCTAGTTGGCTGGGAAAAGAGAGTGTGGGGGTTTGGGTAAAAGAGAGAGAGAGAGAGAGAGAGAGAGAGAGAGAGAGAGAGAGAGAGAGAGAGAAACATCTTTAATTAACTCCTGTTCATTCAACCAAAACTACATTATTTATTGTAATAATAATAATAATAATAATAATAATAATAATAATAATAATAATAATAATAATAATAATAATAATAATTTTTATTATTATTATAATACTCTCCACAATCATCATCAAAGGAAAATTATTGTTGCCAATAATAATAATAATAATAATAATAATAATAATAATAATAATAATAATAATAATAAGATCTAAGGAAAATTTTTGGAATAGACATCATGAAAGTAAGGCAGAGGTATATTAACACCCAGCAGAGAATTGGACATTCATTACACATATGTTATAATCCCTTCTCATCTGACAGGTCATTACACTCTCCATCTCTGTTTCTCTTTACAGCCTGATAAAGGCTGTTTTATTTTATAATTTTTTGGCCCGTCCTGGAGTCATAATCATCCTTAAAAAAAAAAAATTAGGTGTTCCTACTTCATGGAAATTCACCTATCGCGGCCGGTCCCGGAACCGAATCCCCGCGATAAATGAGGGGTTACTCTATTTGCAACTTATAACACAAAACACTTCATCCCCAATATATGAAGAATCAGCAAGATAAATACAGTATGTATTCATTAAATTGTGGTTAGCAAGAAATATTTGCAAAGCCAACGGGGTAAAATTACTTTTTAATTATTTGTTGTGTATAGCATAAAATACTTTAGTTAAATGATTAATTACTTGCAGTTTATATAGTAAATAACTTTATTCACGAGTTTTTTTTTATGTAAAACACTTTATATACGATGATAAAAAGGGGTGAAATGAAATTAGAATTCGTTAGGAAAAAGGGATAGAATTTTACTGGTCATAGCCAAGCTTTTGATGATGAAATTTTCGTTTGGCACATTCAGTGAAAGAAATTTCTTATCAATGTATATCAGTGGTAATTTCCAGGTTAAGGAATTAAGTTTGGCAAATGAGATTCCAGTTAGGTAATGTACAAAAGTTTGTTTTGTATGGGAATGTAATCTGAAAAATTTTTCTTGGGATTTAGCCAGTAATGGATTCGACCAGTAACGAATTAACCAGTTTCTCGAATTCCCAATTTGCTTGACCAGCGAGCTTTATCATACACTATCCCTCATCTTGTTTGTGCCAGATGAATTTCTGTGAAGACGCCACATAAATAAGGTTTGAAATAAGCTACACAGTCGAAACACATCATGGACAATTCCAAGAACCTGATGAAACATGGTAAGTATGTAACATTAGTACATGGGAATGCTCAGTCCCTTCTTCCTCATTTTGAGGAAATAATAATGCTAACAAAAGACTACAACATAGACATACTCTGTGTAAGTGAAATTTGGCTTCCTCCTAAATTTATGCTAGAAATTAGCTTAGTGCATCAGAAATAACCACAGGTCTATAAAAAACTGAAAAGCTAGAAGATTTATGGATCACTGTGCAGTATCAGAAACATCCATCTTTCATTGTAGGGTGTGTTTACCGTCACCCTAAAGCACCTACCAGTTCATTCAGTCATCTGCTAGAAGCATTCAGAAATATCTGTGTGCGCCATAAACCCATATGCATACTTGGTGACTTTAATGATGACTTGCTCTCAGCAGAAAACAAAATGAAAAGGGTGATCAACACTGTGAAGTTAACACAAATAGTGACAAAACCGACCCGCATAACCCCTAATTCTAGGACTCTAATAGATCTGATAATAACAAATAAAGTGGAAAGTATACCTTATTGGGACGTGGTTCCCTGCCCAATTGCAGACCACGAGCTGAACATTGCTATGCTAAACATAAACAAGCCCAAAAGGAAGCCTCTCCTCAAGACATTCTGGTGTCTAAAAAATTACTCCCCTGATATCTTTTGTGAAACATTAATCTACAACACAAATGTACTTAATGAAATTAAATACACAGAGAACGTCGATTTGAAGGTTGAGATTTTAACAAAAGTGTTCCGTGAATGCTTAGATAGTTGTGCACCCATTGTAGCAAGAAATTTAACCCGCCCCCTCGGCCCCCTGGCTAAATAATGACATCAAAGAGGCAATGCAAATCAGAAATCAAATATAAACAGAGCTAAAAATGAATAGATATGATATGACTCTCCGAGAACGTTATAAAACAGAAAAGACACGAGTCATATCTCTCATCAATGTAAGTAAAAAAGACTTTTACAAAAAACAAATTAATGACTGTAGACATGATACAGCAGCTACATGGAAAGTGATAAGAAGCATGATACCAAATGAAAAGAGTACCTCAGAAAGCTATGAAAATATTACGGAGTTGAAAGACAAAGCGGAAAACTTTAATAACTATTTTGCTAACGTTGGCAAAAATACGTATGAGAAAACACAAGAAAACATCAACTCGGTGAATATGAGTAATTTTTTAAATGGCAATTCCGCCAATGTAAACACAAGAGAGTACTTCAAGATAAATCCTATCGATTGTGTACCCTAATTCTTACCATAAAGAGCCTAAGAAACTCTGGCTCTTGTGGTCCAGATGGTATACCATTTCAGTTCATCAAAGAGGCTCTACCCATGATTGTATCTTATATTCGAACTATTATGAACACTTCCATTATTACTAAAAAGTTTTCTGACTCTTGGAAAAAATCACATGTAATACCTCTGCATAAAAAGGGGGACAGAGAAGATGTGACAAACTATCGTCCCATATCCCTGCTCCCCATTTCCTCTAAAATATTAGACAAAAATTGTTGCATGCCAACTTATGTCATATTTAGAGTCAAATAAACTATTGTCTATTAACCAACATGGTTTCAGACCGAAACTCTCGACGGAAGATGCACTGCTTAAAGTTACGAATAGTATCTATAATAATATAGATATGAAAAAAAATATCTCTGCTTGTATTATTAGTCTTAAGAATAGTCAGAGAGACTATATTCCCATGAAACATTGCAGATCAAGAAAAAAATGACCCTAAATGGATGAACAACAGAATAAAGAATCTTATAGGTATTAAAAGAGGAATATACAGGAAACTAAAAAGAGGTGAAGAGCAGGTGAGGCAGCAATATATACAGTTAAACAGGGAAGTTAAAAAGATAGTTAGAGAGTCGAAAAGAAAATACGAAGTTAGAATAGCAGGAGAAGCTAATGAAAATCCTAAAGGGTTTTATCAACATTATCAAACAAAATTTAAGGAAAAAGTCGGACCAATTGAAGTAGCCAATGGCCATATCACAGATGACGATAAAGTGATGTGTACATGTTTAAATGATTATTTCTTATCTGTATTTACAAATGAAAACTTGGAAAATATTCCGGAAGTAGAATCCATTTACAGAGACAGTCCAGATAATATACTTAGTTCAATAAATATTACGAGAGAGGAGGTAATAAAAGAA
This sequence comes from Halocaridina rubra, assembly GCA_037179515.1. Taxonomy (NCBI): domain Eukaryota; kingdom Metazoa; phylum Arthropoda; class Malacostraca; order Decapoda; family Atyidae; genus Halocaridina; species Halocaridina rubra. The sequence continues at coordinate 442,153 of JAXCGZ010015095.1, forward strand.
ATAGATAAATTAAAGGCTCATAAATCTCCGGGACCTGATGGAATATATGCTAGAATATTAAAGGAATGCAAGGAAGAGCTTAGTTGTCCTCTAACTGCATTATTTAATAATTCAATAAAATTAGGATCGGTACCCATGGAGTGGAAATTGGCAGATGTGGTACCAATATTTAAAAAAGGAGAACGTGTTAAAAAGAATAATTATGGGCCGGTAAGTATAACGTCAACAGTGGGTAAGATTCTAGAATCCATAATTGCAAATAAAATAAGGGCACATATAGAATTACACAGACTGATAAAACTCTCACAACACGGGTTTCTTAATGGTTTTTCGTGCCTTACAAACTTACTGTCTTTTTATTCAGAAGTTTACGAGGCAGTAGATTGTGGCAAAGAATATGATACAATATATCTAGATTTTAGCAAAGCTTTTGATAGAGTTCCTCACAAAAGATTAGTTAAAAAGCTGGAAGCTCATGGTATAGGAGGAGCTGTTCTCAGATGGATCAAACAATGGTTAAAAGACAGAAAACAGAGGGTTTGCATAAATGGAGAGAAATCAGAGTGGGGCTCGGTTACTAGCGGGGTACCACAAGGCTCGGTACTGGGTCCCCTATTATTCATCGTATATCTAAATGATCTGGATTCGGATATCAGTAGTAACCTAAGTAAATTCACAGACGACACTAAAATAGGTAGAACTATAAATGTAAAAGAAGACATTCATGCTTTACAGGAAGATCTAAATAGATTATCTGAATGGTCGGACAAATGGCAAATGGAATTTAATGTTGAAAAATGTAAAGTAGTTAAAATGGGTACTATAAAAGACAATACTAGTTATAAGCTAAATAACCATGAAATCATGAGTTCTCAGTGTGAAAGGGATTTGGGAGTTCTTGTGAGTAGTAGTCTTAAGCCAAGAGAGCAATGCACAGCAGTCAGAAATAAAGCAAACAGAATTTTAGGATTTATCTCAAGAAGCGTTAGCAATAGGACGGAAAAAGTTATTTTGCAGCTCTATCTTGCATTAGTTAGACCCCATTTAGATTATGCTGTGCAATTCTGGTCACCCTATTATAGAATGGAAATTGAATCCTTGGAGAGAGTGCAGCGAAGAATGACCAAGATGATACACAATATCAGAAATCTACCATATGAGGACAGATTAAAAAAACTTAATCTACATTCTCTAGAGAGGCGAAGAGTTAGGGGGGATATGATTGAAGTGTATAAATGGTTTAAAGGGATTAACAAGGGAGATATTAATAAAGTTTTAAAAATTCATGATCAAACCAGAACTCGTAATAATGGATTTAAGCTTGATAAATTTAGGTTCAGAAGGGAAATTGGTAAAAATTGGTTTGGTAATAGAGTAGCTGATGCATGGAACAAGCTTCCTAGTATGATAGTAAATGCCAATACCTTAGACACCTTCAAATGTAGATTAGATAGACATATGACAGAGGTAGGGTGGGTATGAATAGGTTAGTGCTTATTAGAAAAATCATAAAAAGAATAATAGAATAAATAAGTAGAGTAGAATAGAATAGGTTAGACATGCGGAAAATACAATTCAAAAATGGAGCTGCCTCGTGTGTGCCAGTAGGCATGTTGCAGTGTCCTCTATTCTTATGTTCTTATGTTCTTATGTAAACCATGAACTTCTTATACATAAATGTACTAACCTAAATATTGATCCGAGCTGGTTTAGCGAGTATCTATCTAATCGCAAACAGTCTATACATCTTAACAACATTATCTCTATGCCAAAAAATTTATCATTTGGTGTTCCACAGGGATCAGTACTTGGTCCTATCCTCTTCTCCATTTATGTAAATGATCTATCTTCTTTCATTTCTGACTGTCTAGTCGTACAATATGCAGATGACACTCAACTACTCCTTAGTGGTGATATTAATAATCTCCCAGAGCTAACCTTAAGAGCAGAAAACACTGTCAAAAGTTAAAACCTATTTTCAAGAAATTGGGCTGTTAATTAACGAAAGTAAAACACAATGCGTGTTTATTGGTTCAAGGTTCCATATAGCACGAATTCCAGAAAACACAATAATTAATTTTTGCGACAATATTATCACACCTAGCTAAACAGTTAAAAACCTAAGGAATTCACTTTGATAACTACATATTGTTTGATTCCCACATAGATAAAGTATTCATAAAGGTTACAGGAACATTAATGTACTTATCACGTATAAAAGACAGTTTTGAAACTACCACTCGAATAACTGTTGTTGAATCTCTAGCCCTAAGTCACATTAATTACTGCACAACTGTTTGGGGAGCTACCACTAAGACTCAGATAAATAGAATACAGAAGCTTATTAATTTTGCAGCTCGAGTTGCCCAGGAGGGAATAAGATAATATGACCACATTACACCAGCTCTCAATAAACTTGGGTGGCTGCGGGCAGAAAACAGGGTTGCTTATGCTATTTATGTTTTTGTATACACAATTTTGGACCATCATTATCCTAGCTGGCTATTTGATTTAAAAACAGTCAGGGATATAAGGAGAACCAACACAAGACAGAACAGTGAGCTCTTTATTCAGAGAACAAACACAGAAGCAGGTTCAAAGATGATCACTATTAAAGGGCCAACACTCTGGGACAATATTCCAGAGCATCTCAAAAATGCACCCTCCTTCACAGCTTTCAAAGGTAAACTATATAGTTTTCTTATGGACAAATAATTGCTGCTCACACATAAACTAAACTTAATGATTAATGCAATTTCCCTTAACACTAACCTCTCTGTATGTAAACTGATATCGACTTCTCTGTTCTTTAAGTTAAGAACTAATTATTCTCATTGTAAGGAAAACAAATATGGTAATGATGCCGATAATAACGATACTGCATCTAGTGTTATTATACTACTTTATTATTAACATTATTGTTAACATTTTTATTACAACAATATTATTTTCTATGAAAGCTACATTTTATTTAACTGTATGTATTACCCTCTTACTTATTAGTTCAATTACATGTCTACTTATAAGTTACTTTTACTTTTATAATAATAACCATTGTACAAAAATGGAAATAAGTGTTTGTTTGTTTGCCTTGGGGATGTTTGGCTGCCAAATGAGAACGCTTCAGTGTCCCTCCTGGTGACGTCATCTGTAGTATATATTTCCAGAGCAGTAACTGGTTCTTATAATATTCGAGGGCTACTGTAGTGGTGGTCCCTGGAAGGCAATTATGGCAGATATGCAAGGGAGAGAGAGTATTTTAGGTGCAACAAGTGGAAGCAAATAAAATACGACGAGAATTATTATGGAAAAACAGGTTACTGCTAAGCAATCTCTAGAACGTTCTTTGCGTTGTAGGAGACGAAACTTAACTATTCAAGTAATAGAGAAGCTACTGAAATGTATCTAGACAGGCTAATGACATTTTGTGTGTGTGTGTGTGTGTGTGTGTGTGTGTGTGTGTGTGTGTGTGTGTGTGTGTGTGTGTGTGTGTGGAGAGAGAGAGAGAGAGAGAGAGAGAGAGAGAGAGAGAGAGAGAGAGAGAGAGAGAGAGAGAGAGAGAGAGAGAGAGAGAGAGAGATCTAGTTGCAAAAACAAATGTTGCAGTTTAGCAAGGGAGAAAAATGAGACAACAACATTGCCACTACAAAAAAGATGATGACAATTATATTAAGGCAGAAAAAATATACATCTTCATAACTCAATGGTTTTACTGAGTAATGGCATTTATTTATGGCTTTTGCAGGTGTTCAGGAACAATATATGATGCCTCCCGTGTCATAATTTATGATATATGATATCAAAGAAACATGTTTAAGTAATTTAATGCAGCATGCACAATGCATGATGTATACTTGCTCGTTAAACAACACTATGAATCATATTCGCCTAAGAATTATGATATGGACATCCTCTAGGTGAGCAGGTACAGTACCTCACTAGCACCCAGTTGGTCCTGCAATTACTTCAGCATCGGATATGATAATAAAAACTAAAAATATGTCGTAGACAATACAATAATTATGATCGTGCCTACGGCATTGTATCGAACAATGAGTTGTATTGCAAGATAAAATATAAGGAACAGTATGAATGTAGTGGAAATGAGGGATTTGAGAAGTATGCTTAGTGTGTGCAGATTTGACAGAGTTAGGAATATGGAGGTGAGGTAGTAAACAGACATTATTAGAAAGATATGTGATTAGATGGACCAGATAGCACTGAAGCGGTTTGGGCATTTTGAAAAAATGACGATCGACTGGTGAAGAGTGTGGCTAGTAGAAGTAGCGTAAGGCCGACAGGAAAACCAAGAATTATCTGGATGGATGAGCATACTAGATGCAAGATGTATGTCAGCCGGGCAAGGAAGAAAGAACAGACAGGCATTTCATACGGTCCCACAGAGGAGACGTATTAAGAAGCTGCGAATAATGGCGAGAATCGGTGGTAATGTCTTGGAATAGATAAAAACTTACTTAGAAGGAAGGGAACAGAGGGTTAGAGTAAGACACTCAGTGTCTGAATTGAGAAGGGTTAGTAGTGGGACTCCATGGGGTTCAATTTTATGGTCACCTTTGTTCCTTATATACGTAATTGACCTACCAGAGTCTGTAAATTCATTCTTGAATATGTTTGCTAATGATGCAAAGATTGTGAAAAAGTTAGAGACCAAAGCAATGGTAGAAAATTTCAGGAAGACATAAATAGTCTGCATGAGTGGTCAGAAAAGTGGCTAATGAAATTCAATATTTCAAAACGTAAGACAATGAGAATGGGTACAAGTTCGAGAAGGTTCAAGCTTGAATATTCAATAGCAGGAGCAGAACTTCAATACACGGAGAATGAGATAGATTTATGAGTAAACATACTGGCAGATTTGTCTGCGGAGATACATATGAATAATATATAAAGGGCAGCACACGCTTTCTTAGCAAATGTAAAGGTAGCCTTCAGTTACATTAAGAAAAACATGTTCAGAAATATTTATGTAACTTGTGTGAGGCCAAGGCTTGAATATGCAATCCCCTTTAGGAATCCACACTTGAAAAGGTACTTAAATAAGCTGGAAAGAAAGATATGCCGCAAAAATGATGCTAGTAATAAACAATTTCACTTATGAGGAGAGGTTGAGGGAATATAACTTACCATCACTAGTAGCTAGATCAAAAGTAACACACTTATAAGAACTTTATGATGAGGTAAGCCGGATCTTACAGGAAATTGAGGGCTAGGTGGATTGCATATTCCTAGATTTTCAGAAGGCATTTAATATGTTCCCAAATGAGAGACTTATTAAGAAACTGCTAGTAATGTCTTGGAATGGGGGGTATATGGTGACGGCTTTTAAA
>JAXCGZ010015095.1:460000-485000 GCA_037179515.1 Halocaridina rubra
CTCGACTTCAAACACATTCCTTCTGTGTAATGGGAAAAAAAAATGTGCTCAATGAGTGGGGGAATGAGTGGAAGACGTCACCAGCCGAGAATGGGTGAGCGAATGTTTGAGTGGAAGTGAGAGCGATAGGGGAGGAATATTGAACAAGTTGAGGTGATCACCTTTGAGTGATATAGAGAGGGTAATTATGAATGGAATCGCAAGAAGTTCGTTAAGAAGCAGGATGGGGACTGGGTCTGGGAGGACCCTTCCTCTGCATCAATCGTGTCTTAATGCAAGCCATATTCAATTGAAGAAGGCGTATTTGTTGATATGCACATAGTTTTAACAGGGGCTGATGTAGATGTTGCAATATCTATTAAGGGATATTTTTTGAGGCAACGTAGTAAAGTTCCACCTGCCCAGGTATGGCCGAGATGCAGATTTTATTTAATTTTTTCCCTTACTCCACCAATGAGATAATTATTCGATTTTCGAAATTCCAAGAGAGATATTAAGTGATATAAGATGCGAATCTATGAATTATTTGTTATTTTTTTTTCTAGCTGCAGTATATACATTAATTGTTCGAAAGAATGCTCTAAATAGATAAAGTAAAACTTTGAAGTTTAATCCATGATAATGTTTGTCACCATTATTTCAGCTTGGTCATAAAGAAGGGAGTGTGAACTCATAAGAAATGACAACAAGAATGTTGTGCAGCCGATTCCTGTCTTTGAAAGAGACGAAGTCGATCCAGAAACCGAAGAGACAGGAGAGGAAACAGTGCCTTCACGCAAATCTCTCCACAAAAGCTAACCATCTGAAGACCAGACAAATATTGAGCAGTATTGTGGGTAGGAAAAGAAAGAGAGGGTAAATAAGTACCTAGCCGATCGTAAGTATAGGTAAAAAAGGAAAAAATATATCTCCCCCCTGTCTCCTGAGGTATTCTGTTGAATACTCATTCGAAAAAAAAAAGAAAGCTATTTTGAATTCGTAGAAGAATATATATATATATATATATATATATATATATATATATATATATATATATATATATATATATATATATATATATATATATATATATATATATATATATATATATATATATATATATATATATATATATATATATGTTATTTCTATGTACGATTCCTTAAGAGATTATAAAACTTAAGCAAAGTCAATCTTTAATGTTGCAAATGAAATATTATATTTTAATTTTATTACCGCATGCACAGATACAAGCTTTTTATATATTTTTTCAGATACCAGTTTTTATAAATATTTTTTTATGTTGATAGGTGGATATAGCCTTCATATGATAACTGTCACCTTTCGGAAAGATCAAGATATTAACGATTTTGAGAAGCTTATCTAGAGATAATTATCATTAATTATTGTCATTGTCATGAAATTTATAATTACAATTGAGCTGATTAAGATAATGGAGACTCTCAGAGCGTATATTTTGAGAGTGAAATTTAAAATAATGATACTTAATTCATTTTATATCGTTTATTAAGAAAGAATAATTGTAAATTTTGTTGATAGTAGTAGAGATAAATAAATAAATATAAGAAGTTCTCTTGAGATATCAGCTTTAGTGTAAAATATTTTTAATTTACAATGCTTGTTAAGCTTCCAAGAGTCTCGTATGTTATTAACTATGCTTATCAAATATCATTGTAGTATTTTGCTTAAAGTTTGTCAAAGGAATGTTTGACTTATAGCGAGTGTGTGCTTTGACTCAACCCTCTGATTTATAAAAAGAGAAAAGATTGCCATAATAGGCAAGTATATTTCACTAGCGATATTTGAAATGTTAAACAGAAAAGAATGGATATATGCTTCGATGTCTCTTTATTTGTATACTAATTTAATTTGTCTTTATTTTTTTTAGATGCTAGAAAACAAAAGCTTGTGTGGTGAGTATAGAGATAAATAGCTGTGTTTTTTTTCCCTTGTATGTATGGGCAGGAAGGCAAGTCATAAAAAGGGCCCCTACAAGCGAAAAATATATGTTTTCTTTTTGAAGAAAATAAGTTGACTCTCTCTCTCTCTCTCTCTCTCTCTCTCTCTCTCTCTCTCTCTCTCTCTCTCTCTCTCTCTCTCTCTCTCTCTCTCTCTCTCTCTCTCTCTCTCTCTCATCTTTTGCCCCTTCCGTACTGAAACATATTATTTCTTTATGTTGACAGAGTATTATAATTATTGATTTTTTTTAATTCTTTTACAAATTTGCTAGATGATAAAGGTGCCCAAGTTTTATTATATTTGATAAGTTTTTGCATGCTGATATTGCATAAATACTGATGAGACAGAATTTGAACTGAATAATTATGAGAGTTTTTCTGCCACATATTGCAACTGTCTCGGAAAATAAGAACATAAGAACATAAGAATAGAGGACACTGCAACATGCCTACTGGCACACACGAGGCAGCTCCATTTTTGAATTGTATTTTCCGCATGTCTAACCTATTCTATTCTACTCTACTTATTTATTCTGTTTTTCTTTTTATGATTTTTCTAATAAGCACTAACCTATTCATACCCACCCTACCTCTGTCATATGTTTATCTAATCTACATTTGAAGGTGTCTAAGGTATTGGCATTTACTATCCTACTAGGAAGCTTGTTCCATGCATCAGCTACTCTATTACCAAACCAATTTTTACCAATTTCCCTTCTGAACCTAAATTTATCAAGCTTAAATCCATTATTACGAGTTCTGGTTTGATCATGAATTTTTAAAACTTTATTAATATCTCCCTTGTTAATCCCTTTAAACCATTTATACACTTCAATCATATCCCCCCTAACTCTTCGCCTCTCTAGAGAATGTAGATTAAGTTTTTTTAATCTGTCCTCATATGGTAGATTTCTGATATTGTGTATCATCTTGGTCATTCTTCGTTGCACTCTCTCCAAGGATTCAATTTCCATTCTATAATAGGGTGACCAGAATTGCACAGCATAATCTAAATGGGGCCTAACTAATGCAAGATAGAGCTGCAAAATAACTTTTTCCGTCCTATTGCTGACGCTTCTTGAGATAAATCCTAAAATTCTGTTTGCTTTACTTCTGACTGCTGTGCATTGCTCTCTTGGCTTAAGACTACTACTCACAAGAACTCCCAAATCCCTTTCACACTGAGAACTCATGATTTCATGGTTATTTAGCTTATAACTAGTATTGTCTTTTATAGTACCCATTTTAACTACTTTACATTTTTCAACATTAAATTCCATTTGCCATTTGTCCGACCATTCAGATAATCTATTTAGATCTTCCTGTAAAGCATGAATGTCTTCTTTTCCATTTATAGTTCTACCTATTTTAGTGTCGTCTGCAAATTTACTTAGGTTACTACTGATATCCGAATCCAGATCATTTAGATATACGATGAATAATAGGGGACCCAGTACCGAGCCTTGTGGTACCCCGCTTGTAACCGAGCCCCACTCTGATTTCTCTCCATTTATGCAAACCCTCTGTTTTCTGTCTTTTAACCATTGTTTGATCCATCTGAGCACAGCTCCTCCTATACCATGAGCTTCCAGCTTTTTAACTAATCTTTTGTGAGGAACTCTATCAAAAGCTTTGCTAAAATCTAGATATATTGTATCATATTCTTTGCCACAATCTACTGCCTCGTAAACTTCTGAATAAAAAGACAGTAAGTTTGTAAGGCACGAAAAACCCTTAAGAAACCCGTGCTGGCTAGTACAGTGGTAACGCGCTGGCTTCGCATTCACGAGGTCGAAAGATCGGTTCCCGTCCAAGACCGAGAGTTTAAGCTGTTTACTGGCAGGAACTGCTGTAGTTGGACACCACAGTGGGGGGTTGGGGCTTTCCCTGGCTGACGAATACCCATTGAATTGAAATGGAAATAAAGTTTATTATTATTATTATTATTATTATTTTATTTGCAATTATGGATTCTAGAATCTTACCCACTGTTGACGTTAAACTTACCGGCCTATAATTATTCTTTTTAACACGTTCTCCTTTTTTAAATATTGGTACCACATCTGCCAATTTCCACTCCATGGGTACCGATCCTAATTTTATTGAATTATTAAATAATGCAGTCAGAGGACAACTAAGCTCTTCCTTGCATTCCTTTAATATTCTAGCATATATTCCATCAGGTCCCGGAGATTTATGAGCCTTTAATTTATCTATTTCTTTTATTACCTCCTCTCTCGTAATATTTATTGAACTAAGTATATTATCTGGACTGTCTCTGTAAATGGATTCTACTTCCGGAATATTTTCCAAGTTTTCATTTGTAAATACAGATAAGAAATAATCATTTAAACATGTACACATCACTTTATCGTCATCTGTGATATGGCCATTGGCTACTTCAATTGGTCCGACTTTTTCCTTAAATTTTGTTTGATAATGTTGATAAAACCCTTTAGGATTTTCTTTAGCTTCTCCTGCTATTCGAACTTCGTATTTTCTTTTCGACTCTCTATCTTTTTAACTTCCCTGTTTAACTGTATATATTGCTGCCTCACCTGCTCTTCACCTCTTTTTAGTTTCCTGTATATTCCTCTTTTAATACCTATAAGATTCTTTATTCTATTGTTCATCCATTTAGGGTCATTTTTTCTTCATCTGCAATGTTTCATGGGAATATAGTCTCTCTGACTATTCTTAAGAGTCATGACAAAATTGTTATATTCCTCATCCAAATTTATATTAACTGACGGGCTGCTGTTCTTTCCTGTGAGAGAATTTAATGTATTGATCTTATCTTGTGATAATCCTTGGCATGTGGTACCCAAATTTCGGGGTAATCCGCTACCTGCGACCTGACCTGCTGGATTAACTACCCACATCAGTGAGATAAGATCTCACTGACAAATTGAGCAACCAAAAGGTCGGTGACTATGCTCCTATACATATTATGACTGCAGGAATTCGAATAGTAAAAGAAACTGACCAAAAGAAATTGGTTTAAAATGAGCACTATTATGAAATATAAGTATAGAACTCTGTTCTGGCCTCAAAATGCCAGTATCATTTGTATATTTACTGATATTCCTGATTTAGTATTATTATTTCTATTTTTATTATTATTATTGTTATTATTATTATGTTAGCTGTTATTGTTGCTATCACTCCATGGCCCTTTTGCTAATTAGTATTTTCGTAATGCTATCAGTAGTAACCAGATGATTTGTATTTTTATTTTTATTTCAAGCTTTTATGTTACTGTAGTCACTGTTAATAAGAGTATTTATTTATTGGCTGTCCTCAGCATATCATGACTTTTCTTTTTGATATCTATAGTATACTAATGTTATGTATCAGTTACTCAGTTATGTCCTATGTGTCTTGGAATAATGATCTAATGGTGTAGACACATACTTACAGTTACCACCCTATTTCTAGCCAGCCCCGACCTGCAGATTAAATTTTTATCATAAACCAGTCCCTTTTACCCATTGGAGAGATTGCAAGCGCCTGCAGATGCAGGGGAGGCGAAGTATACCCTTTGAGTGCTTACATATGGCCATTGTTTGTATGCAGAGGTGATATCTATTCTTTCTTGCATTTGTAATAGTGACATTAGGCCCTAGTTTCCGGCCCTAGAATCTACTCCAGGCTATGTTTCATATTGCAGATTTTCTGCTGGAGGGAGATCCACCTTCGCTGAGGAGGTACGTGAGAGGAAGAATGGTTCTAGGACCACCTCGAGATTCGTAAAACGCAGGGAGGGAAGAAGCTCATGACAGATATATCGGCGCTCTCCTGTTGTCCGGCCGGTCTCCAGAAACAGAAATCACGGTACGGGGTTACAACCCGGACCTACTTCACAGCATAGAGTTGAGGGGTTGGCAGAATAAAGTGTGGCAATAAGCCCAAGTCCTAGCAATAATGAGTTAAAAAGGGGAAGGTGGGAATGAAAAAGGGAGATGAATTACCCCTATAACTAAAAAGTTCTATGACAGAGAGAAAGACATGTCCTACAGGGTAATAACTTTTTTTTCAGCTACCAAAACACTATACGACAGTAAAATAAGACCAGGGGAAAGAAAAAGTCCCCACTGTCTTTGAACACTTTCAATGGACATCACACCTGAAAAATTTTTGTTGTGTCTTTAGCTTTTAAGATTTAAGTTAAGAAAACCTCAATGACTCCCCTAGAAGTAATATGCAGAGATAAACTATGTACCTTAGGTTAAATATAGTAAGTGTCATTAATGATTAGTTGTCATTCATCAACAGTGCTTGTATTTTGATTTAGTACCATGATAATAATTTTTATTGATAAAACACCTGTATTTTATATTAATTGGGTATTAAAATCATTTTTAATTAGTTTCTCCTTAAATCATTTTGCCACTGATTAGTAGCTATATATTGTGATTGTGCATATTTTGATTTAGTACTATGATAATCATATTACTGTTGATAAACCTACTGTATTTCATGTTAATTGGGTATTATAACCATTTTTAATTAGTTTCTCCTTAAATAATTTTGTCACCGATTAGTAGCAATATATTGTTATTGTGTATATTTTGATTTTTTAGTACTATGATAATCGTTTTTATTGCTGAATCTTTGTAGAGATCACATCCAACTATATTTTATATTAATTGGGTATTATAACCATTTTAATTAGTTTTTTCCTAAATAATTTTGTTACTGATTAGTAGCTATATATTGTAATTGTGAATATTTTGATTTTTTAGTACTATGATAATCGTTTTTATTGCTAAATATTTGGAGATATCATATCAAACTGTATTTTATATTACTTGGGTATTATAACCATTTTAATTAGTTTTTTCTTAAATAATTTTGTCACTGTGAATACTGAATTTTAATTTTCTCTTTAATTAGAATACTTATTGTGAGAAACATATTTTTCTTTTGTTTGTCTTTTTCAGAAATCACATGTTCTATACATATCAAGTCCCTTAACAATATAATTTCTTTTAGGAAACTAATTGTGATAAGTAATCTGTTTAGATAATTATACAAAATTGTATGTCTTAAGTCATTAGATTAGATACTTCTGCCCCACTTTTTTTTAAATAATGATAGTTAACATGTATAATACTCTCTGATATGTATAATTCTTCGTCTGAAATGGGACATTTCAGGGTGGTAGTGGGGAGTGTCATATTAAAAAAAATTCTTTTTTAGAACTATTGTATAACTGTAATATAGCTAACGTGGTGTCAGGGGAGTCAAGTGGCGTAACTGATATTTCCCAGTGGTGGTTTCCTGGGCAGGATGTGTGTTTACAGAGAAATGACAACAAGAAATATGGTTCAACCCATAGGTCTCTAACACATAGGTGCCTGTTGTCGATAGAGGTGAAAATTGTCACAAAGTTTAAGTCATTCCCACGAGCAGAAAACCAATATCTACATGTATGTATGTACATGCACCTGTGAAAATACACATATAGGTCCTTGTATCCGATTGGCCTTCTTATAGCCACGCCCCTAACACTACACAAAATGGAGGGCACTCCCGTTTCTCTGGAAGCCTATTGACAAAGCTGTCCAAGCCTACCACACCCTGCCATCTTGGTCATACAAGAAAGAAAAAAGCAGTTAGAATTGGAGAGTCTCAGTAAAAACTTGACAGGGGCACGAATAAGATCTTAGACTTCGCCTTAAGGGGACGGAGAGCTTTAAGGTGCAGAATAAGTGTAGAACTAAATAAAACTCATGTTACCCAGACGATGCATATCTGTTATCACCTTGCATGCTACCATATTTCGAATATAAAGTATAATAAGACATTAATGTCAGTCAGGTGAGATATCAGTTTAAATAATTAAGAACAATAATAAAACATTGGTGGATTCTGGTGAGATATAACTCTACGACTTCAAGTCTACGATAGTATTAGGAGATGCAGTAATACGACAATAAGAATAATAATTATAATATTAGCAATAATAATGATGATGAAAATAATAATGATAATAATAATAATAATAATAATAATAATGATAATAATAATAATAATAATAATAATAATAATAATAATAATAATAATAATAATAATAATAATAATAATAATAATAATAATAAAAATAATAAAAATAATAAAAATAATAATGATAATAATAATAATAATAATAATAATAATAATAATAATAATAATAATAATAATAATAATAATAATAATAATAATAATAATAATAATAATAATAATAATAATAAAATAATAATAATAATAATAATAATAATAATAATAATAATAATAATAATAATAATAATAATAATAATAACAATAATAATAATAATAATAATAATATTATTATTATTAATGATAACAGCAATAATAATAATAATAATAATAATAATAATAATAATAATAATAATAATAATAATAATAATAATAATAATAATAATAATAATAATAATAATAATAATAATAATAAACATTTACAAATAAATATATTTTTAAAAGTATGGATTGGTGGGTAGGGGATGTTGCCACTTAGAAGGATTGCTCCTTTGACAATTGTCCTTGGAAGTGGACAGTTGCTCCTAACTCTTAATGCAAAAACGGGAAACTGTTACTTGGAAAATTGCCCCTAACTCTTAAAACAAAAGCAGATAACTGTTTTAATAGCACAAAAAAAATGAAATATATCATGTATTTAAGAAGTAATGTAAAAACTAATTTCAATGTAACAATATATTATTTCAAACTTGGTTAGATTACGTTAGCTTAGGTCAGGAAAGGTTAGGTTAGGTTGGTTATGAAATTTTAGGTAAGATTAGGGCAATTGTCTCAGGGCAGTATGACAGACACTTCTTAACTTCATCCATGCATAAATATACCACTTGGAGATTGTGTTAAATAAGACAGGGGTCTTGGAACGATGACAGTGTGATTATTTCTGAAGTATTCTTACAATTCAGCTGCAGCCTCCTAAAGCCTCTGAGAATATGGGTGTTCTTCTATCTGTCTCTACATCTCCTACAGACTAAGCTAAAAGCAGCCGTGATGATGACCGATGACTGCCTAGAAAGACTGGAAATTTGGCCTGTCTTCTCTGTAGCCTTGATTCTGACTAAACCAGACCTAATACTAATGCTTTCTTATACCTCCCACATCTCGACCAAGCTGTGGGATACAAAAATGGGGGCAGAGGTGGGAGGTCCTTTTGTGCATCCATAGACCATTTAAATCAGAATATGGCTTGGCCTTCAATTAGGTAAATGTTCCATATTATGTGCTGTGAGTGTAACCATGGCAATGCTGGTTTCCACGCATTTGCATAGGCCTAGTTTCCACGTGATACAGCAACGGTTAATATAGTGTCCAGGCAAAATCCTTTTCCCATCAGGTTTAGCTCAATAACCAGAGATAGGAAGCGTGGGATCCATACCATGTGATACTTGTTTCTGTACAGTATGGTAATAGATTAGTGGCAATTGTTTTGGGGCAGTTTGACAGATACTTCTTACCTTCTTCCATAAATAAATATGCCAGTTGGAGATAGTATTAAATAAGACAGGGGTCTTTGGATGATGGACAGAATGTTTATTTCTGAAGTATTCTTACAAAATATCTGCAGCCTTCAGAAGCCTCTGAGAATATGGGTATTCTTCTATCTGTTTATACATCTCCTACAAAAGAGGAGGTACATTTGGCATTGAGAACAATAAAAGAAGGTAAACCAACAGGGATAGATGGGTATCATGTAGAATATTTGTCAAAAGGTAGGGAGAGATTAGTGGAATGGATGGTTAGGTTGTTGAATGCAGGTTTTTGGAAATAGAGGATCCCAGTTTATTGGAGGAGTGCTTGTGTAGGTCGACTTTATTGAGGGAAAGGAGATAAATATGAGTGTAGCAGGTTTAGAGGAATAGTTTGTTGAGTGTAATTAGTAAGGTATCTGGAAGTGTTAATTGAGAGAATTAGGAAAGGGATTGAGAGGCTGATTGAGAAAGAACAGTGTGACTTCAGGAGAGGAAAAGGATGTGTGGATCAGGTGTTTGTGGTAAGGTAGGTGTGTGAGAAAGTCATAGGGAAAGGTAGGGACACTTTTTGGGCTTTTGTGGACTTAAAAAAAGTGCATAGCAGGGATGATAGATAGGTGTTGTAGAGTGTGTTGCGACTGTATGGAATAAGTGGAAGCTTGTTGAATGCGGGGATTTTACATGAATCGTAGAGCATGTGTGAGAATCGGGAATGGTATGAGTGATTGGTTTGAGGTAAATATTTGGTTTCGCAAAGGTTATATAACATTGCTGTGGTGGTTTAATGTGTATATGGCTGGAGTGGTTAGGGAAGTAAATGAAAGAGTATTAGACATTGGATAAGAATTAGTGGGTGAGCATGGAAGTTTGTGAACACTGAATTAATTGGTATTCGCGGATGACACAGCACTTGTGGCTGATGCTGAGAATGATCTTCGTTTAGTGACTGAGTTTGTTAGGGTGTGTGAAAGAGGGAAGTTGCGAGTGAATATTGGTAAAAGGAAATTCGCGAAATGCAAGAGGAGTGCTAATGTTGGCATACTGAATGTAGGAGTGAGTAGGGAATTGCTCGAAGAAGTTGAAAGTTTAAGTTTCTGGGATCTCACATATCAAGAAATGGACGAGTGAATGCGGAGGTAAGTTATAGATTGAAATGGATAGTAGGTTGGCCATGGCACCAGCCGCCCATTGAAAGACTACGACTGAAGGTATTAGGATGCAACTAGGACTGGTCCAGACAGTTCCAGGTTGAATCTTCCTTCAGGACGGTTCTTTCCTCATGCCTACATCTACACTGAATATTCTGGCATATTCATTACACTTCTCTTGCTATTCCATTACATTTGACAAGTCACAACATTTTGCACATCTGTCTCTTTTACTTTCCTTTTCCTCACATTTTGTCATTATTTATGGAAGGTTCACAACTAATGGCCCCCAGTACCCGGCATAGTGGGGTTCGAAGAATCTCCGGGGATCATGTTGACTCCACCATTGGCTTGAGGGCAGACACGCCTGGTGGTAGTAATGGTTCTGCTCTTAACCTTGCACCTCCTAATAGATCTGCTTCTTTCACTCTTCATTATTCAAACATTCGTGGGCTGAACTCTAATCTTTCATCTGTGGAACAGCACTTGGGCACTTTCCTCCTTAACCTCCTCCTCCTATCTGAAACCTAGTTGTCTATACATGCTTCCACTGACCCTTTCCAAGTCTCCCACTATAATCTGTATAATCGTTTTCGTTCCAAAGGTGGAGTCTGTGCTTACTGCAACATTAACACTCCTACTGTGAGGCTCATGGACCTTGAATCTCCTGACTTTGATGTTCTCTGGCTAAAAGTCTATCTCTCCACTACCACTATCATCCTTTGCTTCTGCTACTGTTTTCCAAACTCCACCGAGTTTGTTTCTTTCTTTGAATATCCCCTCCTCGTGCCATGAGTCCTTGTTATCTTCTCACCCACATGCCGAAGTTCTCTACATTGGAGACTTCAATGTACACCACAGTGAGTGGCTTCATTCTTCTCACACTGATGTGGGAGGAAGCGAGGCTCTTGCTTTCTCTATTACTCACGACCTGGAGCATATTATCAAACATCCTACTCATGTTCCTGATCGTCACGAACATGCTGCTAGCACTCTTGACCTTTTTTTTACTTCTAACCCTTCAAACTACTCTTTTTCCGTGCTTTCCCCTCTTGGTAAATCTGACCACTCTATGATCTCTGTCTCTTCCATTTTTGCTCCCCCACCACCAATCCCTCCTACTCAACGCCGCTTTTGGCACTTCGAGCGAACTCAATATGAAAATTTGCGTAACTTTCTCTTTGACTTTCCATGGGATGACTACTGCTTTCGGTCCCGCAACCCTGATCGGGTAGCTGTAAAAGTTGCCGAGATCGTGACCGCGGGAATGGAGGCATACATCCCCTCTTCTACAAAAACTTTCTCTCCCCCTAAACCTTGGTTTGACCGTGCCTGCTCCATGGCTATCCAGGCTAGGAATCAGGCTCACCGATCTTACCAAGCCTCTCCTTCCGGTTTAACTCGCTCTGCTTTTATTATAGCTAGGAATCGCTGTACAGCTCAGATTCGAAGGTCTAAGGCTTCCTTTATAAGAAGGAAAGTTGATGACCTTAACTCCTCTCCCACTGACAAATGCTTCTGGTCCTTAGCCAAAAACCTCTCCAAAAACTTCTGTAACTCAAGCTTTCCCCCTCTCATTCGTTCTGATGGTTCTATAGCTTGCTCTCCCACTGACAAAGCCACTCTCTTTGGTTCTCATTTTTCTGCCAACTCTTCTATCAACGATTCCAGCGCACCTGTTCCTCAGTCTTTTCCCCTCTCTAACCCTATGCCCTCCCTTATCCTTTCTTCATGCAAAGTTCATAAGGTTCTTCGCTCACTAAAGACAAACAAGGCATCTGGTCCCAATGGTATCCCTGCAAGGTTCCTTAAGGAGTTTGCAGATGAACTGGCTCTCGTGCTTTGCCGTCTTTTTCGCCTCATTCTGTCAACCAGTATCTATCCTTCATCTTGGAAAAATGCTCTAGTTCTTCCTGTTCCTAAGAAGGGTGACCGCTCTATTCCTTCTAACTACCGACCTATTGCTCTAACCTCCTCTATTGCTAAAGTTTTCGAAACTTTGCTCAATGCTCACTTCTTGAAACGCCTTGAATCTAACTCACTTATCTCCGATCACCAGTACGGCTTCCACAAGGCTAGATCCACTGGTGATCTCCTGTCCTATCTTACTCATGTATGGTCATCTTCTCTGAGGAACTATTGGGAATCCTTTGTCGTCACCCTTGATATCTCTAAGGCTTTTGACAGAGTCTGGCACAAGGATCTGTTGGCCAAACTCCCTGCCTATTGCTTTACCCCTTCTTTCTGTTCTCTGATTTCCAGTTTTCTTACTGACTGTTCTATATCTGTAGTTGTTGATGGCGCGACATCTAGCCCTTTCTCTGTTTCCAGTGGTGTTCCGCAGGGCTCTGTTCTTTCACCTACTCTCTTCCTTCTCGTCATCAATGATCTTCTACAATCCCCATCTTCCTCTCTTCTTCATGCCTTTGCCGATGATTCTACCCTTCACTTTTCCTCTGCCTTTTCTTCTCAACCTTCATCTGTTACTCGTAATCAATCTCATATCACTCTTTCTTCTACTCTTAACTCCGATTTGCAGAGAGTATCTGAATGGGGCGCTCAAAATTTAGTTAAATTCAATGCCTCCAAGACACAGTTTCTTGCTATCTCTTTATCTTCTTCTCCTCCTGATAACCCTCTTGTCTTCGAAACTAATGAAATTTACCCTCTTAACTCTATCAATATATTAGGAATCCATATAGCCTCTGACTTGTCTTGGAGGAATCACATTATCCAAATTTCTAAATCTTCATCCAAAAAATTGGGGGTTTTGTTTCGTTTTCGTTATTACTTTTCCTCACTGCAGTTACTTAAAATTTACAAAGGTCTTATCCGCCCCTGCTTAGAATACTGCTCACACATCTGGGGAGCTTCTTCCTTTACTTATCTTCTTGATAGGGTTGAATCTAAGGCAGTCAGACTCATTAATGATCCTTCTCTTACTTCTAACTTGGATTCTCTCTCTCTTCGCCGTAAGGTATCTTCCCTTTCGCTTTTCTATCGCTACTACTTCCATCGCTGCTCTGATGAGTTGGCGAGTTGCATCCCTCCTCCACTGCCGAGGCCACGTAACACTCGCCAAGCGGCCTCATCTCACAGGTACTGTGTGGAGATTTGTAGCTAGCGGATTGGTCGGTGCAGCGACTGCTTCTTCCCATCTACCTCCAGACTCTGGAACTCTTTTCCTCCTTCTGTCTTTCCTAGTTCTTATGACCTTTCATCCTTCAAAAAGCAGATCTATCGTCATCTCAGAGCCTAGTCCTCCATATCTCTTGGTCCTCTTTACTTTGACTGTTTTTTCTGTCTGTCGTTTTTCTTTGTGTGACATTACCTCTTCTCTGCCTTGCCCTTAACCTTTTTCTTCTCCTTCGTCTTGGTATTTTCTCATGCCCGGGCCTTTGTTGATGAGGGCAGTTTCTGCCTGTCTCGGTGTCACACTCTTTAAAAAAAAAAAAAAAGGTGGGCTGAATAGTGTGATGAGATATAGATATTTGGAAAAAATGCAAAAAGAAGTATATATGAAGGTGTGATTGTGCCGACAGCTTTGTATCGAACCGACTTGAAATGCCGGAGAGGATGAAAACAGTTGAAAGTATTAGAGATGAGGCGTTTGAGATGTATGATTGGTGTACCTAGAATAGATAGAGTGAGAAGTGAGGAGATCAGGCAAAGAACAAGTGCTGAATGAAGGCTGTCGGATAGGTTAGATCAGAGAGTGTTGATTGGAGTGGACAAATGGAAAGGATGAGTGATGAACAAATAGCAAAGAGTGTGGAGTACAGAAATGGTTGGAGTTGGGCCAAGACTTAGACCTAGAAGGAGATGGATGGATGGCTTGAAGAGTGCACTAGATGCTTGTGGAAATGTCAGTGGAGCAGGGAAGAGAGTGTGCAAGAGATAGGAATGAGTGGAGGAAGATTGTGTACAGGTGACTCAGGCCAAAGAGATTCTCGCACCTTCTAGCTCATTGAACTGTGGATGACGAGTGTGAGGGGAGTTGACATGTGGTGATGCTGTGGGGGTAAACCACTTGCGGCTGTCGGTCCTTACTGTAGATATCATTCTTGCCCGCATACCTTGTGGATGACTTAGGCAGGGAGGTAGGGGGGAAATGTGGCAACAATTTATCCCCAATAAGCTAAGGGGTTTTATTGAGGTTTGTGTGGATTGTGATGAATGCGTGTTTCTTGGCTCGGCCACCCCCTTTATAAGGAGAAAAGGGCTATATATATATATATATATATATATATATATATATATATATATATATATATATATATATATATATATATATATATATATAAACATAAATAAGTACACACACACACACATATGTATATATATATATATATATATATATATATATATATATATATATATATATATATATATATATATATATATATATATATATATATATATATATATATATATATATATATATATATATATATATATATATATATATATATATATATATATATATATATATATATATATATATATATATATATATATATATATTTATATATAATATATATATATATATATATATATATATATATATATATATATATATATATATATATATATATATATATATATATATATATATATATATATATATATATATATATATATATATATATAGATAGATAGATAGATAGATAGATAGATAGATAGATAGATAGAGAGAGAGAGAGAGAGAGAGAGAGAGAGAGAGAGAGAGAGAGAGAGAGAGAGAGAGAGAGAGAGAGAGAGAGAGAGAGAGAGAAAGAAAGAAAGAGAGAGAAACAGAGATGTGGAGAGTTGTGACTTGTCAGATGTGAAAGGGCGATAAGAGATGTGTAATGTATATCCAAGAATATTCGGTCTTGATGTAGGCATGGAAAAAGATATACAGGTATGTATGTGTAGGTATTTATGTATATATTTATATATTTACCACATACATGAGCCATTTTCAACTCCTTATAAAAAGAGTGGCTGAGTCAAGTAAAAATACTCTGACTCTTTGGGAAGAAAAACTACAGAGGAGGGGATTCTCAATCTCCTCGTTCCGCCCCAATCATTCGACTCTTGCGACACGCGGGGGAACACTGAGGAAGTATTCTAGCCCCTTACATACACACGCACACACACACACACACGCACACACACACACACACACACACACACACACCACACACACACACACACACACACACACACACACATATCCCCTCATGTGCTTAAAAAATGCGCAAACACAATATCAGTGGCACTAAGTATCATATTTAAGGAGTCACTGGAGTCGGGGGAGATTCCAAGATGCTGGAAACAAGCAAATGTGATACCTATCTTCAAAAAGGGAAGGAGGGATACGGCTCTGAACTATAGACCTGTTTCCTTGACCAGCATAGTTTGCAAAGTTATGGAGAAACTACTAAGGAAACATATCTCTCTTAACTTGGAATCCTTCAACTTTTTGTCAGTGAGGCAACATGGCTTCAGAGAAGGTAGATCAACTGTAACAAACTTATTAGAATTTTATGATGAGGTAAGCCAAATCTTACAGGAAAGAGAGGGCTGGGCAGATTGCATATTCCTAGACTTCCAGAAAGCGTTTGACACTGTTCCACATGGGAGACTTATTAGGAAGCTGCAATCAATGGCTAGAATAGGTGGAAATGTTTTGGAATGGATAAAATCTTACTTAGAAGGAAGGGAACAGAGGGTTAGAGTAAGACACTCAGTGTCTGAATGGAGAAGAGTTAGTAGTGGAGTTCCACAGGGTTCAGTTTTAGGGCCACTTTTGTTCCTTGTATATGTAAATGACCTACCAGAGTCTGTAAATTCATTCATGAATATGTTTGCAGATGATGCAAAGATTGTGAAGAAAGTAAAAAACGAGAACAATGGTAGAGAACTTCAGGAGGATCTAAATAATCTGCATGAGTGGTCAGAAAAGTGGCTAATGAAATTCAATACTTCAAAATGTAAGGTAATGAGAATGGGTACAAGTGCAAGAAGGCCCAAGCTTGAGTACTCGGTGGCTGGAGTACAACTTCAAGAGACAGAAAATGAGAGAGATCTAGGAGTAAACATACTGGCAGATTTGTCTCCAGAAATACATAAAAATGGCATAGTAAGGGCAGCATATGCATTCTTATCAAATGTAAGGGTAGCCTTCAGGCACATGGACAAGGAAATGTTCAGAAATATTTATGTAACCTATGTGAGGCCAAAACTCGAATATGCAGCCCCCTTTTGGAATCCGCACTTGAAAAAGCACATAGCTAAGCTTGAAAAAGTTCAAAGACATGCCATGAAACTGGTGCCAGAAATACGAAATCTCAGTTATGATGAGAGGCTGAGGGAATTAGACTTACCATCACTCGAAGCTAGAAGAGTGAGGGGGGATATGGTGACAGTCTTTAAATTCCTTCATGGTTATGATAGAGTGGATAGGGATCGATATTTTGATATGGCTGGCTCTAGAACTAGAGGTCATAGTTTGAAGCTTCGTAAGAAAACTTCTTCGCAGGATATAAGGAAATACCTTTTCAGTGTAAGAGTAGTTGATAATTGGAATTGGCTAAGCGAGGAGGTAGTTAATGCTATCTCAATCCATAGTTTTAAGGACAGGTATGATAAGTATCACTAAGTCTAAAATGGAACCGATCAGGAGACGGGAAGATACGAGCTTTGGGCTCTTTCCCGTAAACACAATTAGGTAATCACAATTAGGTAATCACACACGGAACTGCTCCTCTTAAATTTCTAATTGTTTCGAGTGACTAAGTGCTTAGTGGAAAACTTTACCATAATTTCCCTAAATCTGAAATCCTGCAGAGTATTGTGAGTACAAAACTTATATTTGTTGCATGACGAGACCGTCCAAAATATTAAAGGAAAAAATTGAGAACAGTTTTCGTGAGGGGAGAGAGAAGTTGCCGTCCAGTTCTGCCTTGAAGGAAATTTAGAAGAGTTGCCAGAGGTGAAGCCATCACATCACATTACCTAATTTTTTGTGTAAACTGGGGAAAGCTCTTGAGCCATTTACCTGATCCTGTGGTTCCATATATTGTTAAAATCAGTATCCTTCCCATTTATATTAACTTGTTAGTTAGTTTGTGCACGAAAAATTGAATAAGTAAAAAAAAAAAAAAAAAATATCCACCTGTCAACAGTACTGAGTTAAGTTGCCAAGTAGTACAGCTGTCTTATTTTCTTCATTTATTTTTTTTGCTTTTCTTTTAGCTTTCTCTTTTACTATTTTGTTTTTATTTTGTATATATATTGAGTTAAATGTAAAGTCTAATCTTGTGATAACATCCCTTGGGTTAGCAAGTGAGTTTATCAGTTAGGAAGAATATATAGCAGAAACAGGTGGGTGCCACCTCAGACACAGGTTCAAATTTTTTCTTCAGGTTTGACTTTTGTTTTGTTGCATTTTTTTTCTTTTTCTTTTTATCCTTAAATTACCATGGTCAAGTTTTTAAGGTAAGATGTGTGTTACCAGAAAAGAGATAAACTGAGTCACTAAATAGCACTTATATGGAGATGTAAAAATTCGGTGTGAAGCTTAATTAAAAGTTTTTCTCTTTTTTTTTCCTCTTTCTCCTCTTCTTTCTATATTCTGTGAGAGGGAGAACATAAAAATGACGCCATCTCTGTCCTAAACCTCTCCCATCCATGGGTCGGTAGGAGGGGTAGCCATCAGGCGACTCAAACAGAAAATCAAGAATATAGAGGAAATGGTTATAAGCCTTGATGATAAAATTCAGAATATGGATGGAGAAATGAAAGAGAATGAAACACTCAGAGAGCAAATAAGATCTTTGGAGGAAGCAAATAAAGCACAAGGGCAGGAGAGAAAGGAACTAGAAAAAAGAATAAAAAAGCTGGAAGGGGAAAAGAGTCAACTAGAATCTAGACTTTCTAAACAAGAAGATAAAAACAAACAGCTGAATGACAACCTAAAGGAATTAGATGTTAGTTCACTGCTCTCTTCTGAGAGAGACGAGATTGCTGCTTGGAATGTCCAGATTAAGGAAAACATTGAACAGTTCAGAAAAGAGTTCCAGGAGCTGAATATGGAAAATGATGCCATGAAAACTTCCTTTGCTGATGCACTAAAGGGGAATGTGGCAGTTAAAGAGGCTGTAAAGGTGGTGGCACTGGAAAACATACAAACAGTTGACTATAAAGAGACAGTAATCGAAAAAATGAAAGACGTTGTGATGGAAAGGGCAAACCCACTCATCAGACAGGCACTTGATAAGGAGAAGACAGTGGTAATCTCAGGCATAAGCGAGTCCCAGGAGCCAACATGGCAGGGGAGACTTGAAGAAAATAAAGCTAGGGTTGTAGACCTGATAAGAAAGCTTGGAGTAGTATGTGGTCCTGAGGATATTGTAAACATACACCAACTAGGTAAATATTCGAGGGAAGGAAAGCCGAGACTAGCAAAAGTAACCTTTGAGAGAGGGGAAACATGTAGGGAAATATTGTTGAGAAAAAAAAAGTCTAAAAGACCTTCAAGAATTCAAAGAAGTGTTCATTAGACAATACAGAACACAGGAAGAGATGAGAAAGATAAAAAACTTGTTGCAAGAGGCAAGAAGGTTAAATGATGAAAGAAATGAAGAAGAGAAGAAAAATTTTCATTACAGAGTTCTTCCAGACAAAGGGGAGATAAAGAAGATAATGACAGAAGATCAGGGGATGGGGCCTCATTAAGATTGTTATACACAAATGCTGATGGATTAGCTGGTAAGGCAGTAGAATTAAAAGATAGGATTCACAACAGTACGGCAGATATAGTAGCAATTACAGAGACTAAGTTGAGTGAGGACATAAACAGTGTCACAGTTTTTCCTAAGGGTTTCATAATACTAAGGGTTGAAAGATCTGAGAGGACTGGTGAAAGGATTCAAGTCGAAGAAATAAACTTGGCTATAGAAAGTGAGTTCAAGGAATTTCTTGTTGCTCGCATAAATACTGGGTCAGAGAGCATTATAATAACTGTTGTATACAACCCACCAAGGAACCAAAATAGGCTTGAAGTTTATGAGGAAAGTCATATAGGTACTATTGAAGTCATAAACTCAGTTGTTAACATGGCACGGGAAAAAAAATGTAGGATTTTGATTCTGGGAGACTTTAATCATAAAGAGATAGATTGGATAAATCTTGACCCACACAGTGGTGAGGACTCATTCGGGGCAAGATTCCTAGATTGCGTACAACGGAATTTCCTACACCAACATGTAATGGAACCAACAAGGGCCAGGGGTGGGGATGAGCCATCACTACTTGATCTAGTGTTCACAGATAATGTGTTGGATATTGAAAAAATTGAGTATGAACCACCAGTTGGAAAGAGTGACCACTGTGTGTTGTTGATGGAGTATATCATTGAAGATATTCTTCCTGAGAGTAGAGGCACTGAGGACATGAGGAGGAACTATCGGAAAGGAGATTACATCAAAATGAATGAGCTTTTTGCAGTTATTGACTGGAGAACCTTATTTTACAACAAATCTGTACAAGAAATGTATGACATCTTTTGTGAGAAATATGGGAAGATAGTAGATTGCTGCATACCTGTCACCAAAGTAGGTGTAATTCATTCCAGAGAGAAATGGTTCAATAATGGGTGTAAAAGAGCTAAGGAGTGGAGAGACAAATGCTGGAAAAGGTATAGGAGGAGAAAAAACATAAATGCCTGGCAAACCTACAAAAGAGCAAGAAATGACTACCAAAGTAAAAGGAGAGAGGCAGAGAGAGACTATGAGAGGGACATCACCAGGAAGGCTAAAGAAAATCCTAAGCTTTTCCACAGCTTTATCAGAGGAAAACTGAAGGTAAAAGAACAGGTTTTAAGGCTAAAGAGAGCGGATGGAAGCATCACTGAGACGGATGAAGAGATCTGCAAAGAATTGAACAAGGAGTTTCAGTCAGTATTTACAGTAGAAAATACCCCACCCCCTCAGATTGCAGTGATAGAAGCTCAAGGGCCGGTATTAGAGAACATCAACCTTACAGCCACAGAGGTATGCAAAGCGCTGATGGATTTAGATGTTCATAAAGCTACAGGTCCTGATGACATATCCCCTCATGTGCTTAAAAAATGCGCAAACACAATATCAGTGGCACTAAGTATCATATTTAAGGAGTCACTGGAGTCAGGGGAGATTCCAAGATGCTGGAAACAAGCAAATGTGATACCTATCTTCAAAAAGGGAAGGAGGGATACGGCTCTGAACTATAGACCAGTTTCCTTGACCAGCATAGTTTGCAAAGTTATGGAGAAACTACTAAGGAAACATATCTCTCTTCACTTGGAATCCTTCAACTTTTTGTCAGTGAGGCAACATGGCTTCAGAGAAGGTAGATCAACAGTAACAAACTTATTAGAATTTTATGATGAGGTAAGCCAAATCTTACAGGAAAGAGAGGGCTGGGCAGATTGCATATTCCTAGACTTCCAGAAAGCGTTTGACACTGTTCCACATGGGAGATTTATTAGGAAGCTGCAATCAATGGCTAGAATAGGTGGAAATGTTTTGGAATGGATAAAAACTTACTTAGAAGGAAGGGAACAGAGGGTTAGAGTAAGACACTCAGCGTCTGAATGGAGAAGAGTTAGTAGTGGAGTTCCACAGGGTTCAGTTTCAGGGCCACTTTTGTTCCTTGTATATGTAAATGACCTACCAGAGTCTGTAAATTCATTCATGAATATGTTTGCAGATGATGCAAAGATTGTGAAGAAAGTAAAAAACGAGAACAATGGTAGAGAACTTCAGGAGGATCTAAATAATCTGCATGAGTGGTCAGAAAAGTGGCTAATGAAATTCAATACTTCAAAATGTAAGGTAATGAGAATGGGTACAAGTGCAAGAAGGCCCAAGCTTGACTACTCGGTGGCTGGAGTACAACTTCAAGAGACAGAAAATGAGAGAGATCTAGGAGTAAACATACTGGCAGATTTGTCTCCAGAAATACATATAAATGGCATAGTAAGGGCAGCATATGCATTCTTATCAAATGTAAGGGTAGCCTTCAGGCACATGGACAAGGAAATGTTCAGAAATATTTATGTAACCTATGTGAGGCCAAAACTCGAATATGCAGCCCCCTTTTGGAATCCGCACTTGAAAAAGCACATAGCTAAGCTTGAAAAAGTTCAAAGACATGCCACGAAACTGGTGCCAGAAATACGCAATCTCAGTTATGATGAGAGGCTGAGGGAATTAGACTTACCATCACTCGAAGCTAGAAGAGTGAGGGGGGATATGGTGACAGTCTTTAAATTCCTTCATGGTTATGATAGAGTGGATAGGGATCGATATTTTGATATGGCTGGCTCTAGAACTAGAGGTCATAGTTTGAAGCTTCGTAAGAAAACTTCTTCGCAGGATGTAAGGAAATACTTTTTCAGTGTAAGAGTAGTTGATAATTGGAATTCGCTAAGCGAGGAGATAGTTAATGCTATCTCAATCCATAGTTTTAAGGACAGGTATGATAAGTATCACTAAGTCTAAAATGGAACCGATCAGGAGACGGGAAGATACGAGCTTTGGGCTCTTTCCCGTAAACACAATTAGGTAATCACAATTAGGTAATCACGTATATATATATATATATATATATATATATATATATATATATATATATATATATATATATATATATATATATATATATATATATATATATATATATATATATATATACATATATATATACATACATACATACATACATACATACATACATACATACATACATACATACATACTTACCATCACTCGAAGCTAGAAGAGTGAGGGGGGATATGGTGACAGTCTTTAAATTCCTTCATGGTTATGATAGAGTGGATTGGGATCGATATTTTGATATGGATGGCACTAGAACTAGAGGTCATAGTTTGAAGCTTCGTAAGAAAACTTCTTCGCAGGATGTAAGGAAATATTTTTTCAGTGTAAGAGTAGTTGATAATTGGAATTCGCTAAGCGAGGAGGTAGTTAATGCTATCTCAATCCATAGTTTTAAGGACAGGTATGATAAGTATCACTAAATCTAAAATGGAACCGATCAGGAGACGGGAAGATACGAGCTTTGGGCTCTTTCCCGTAAACACAATTAGGTAATCACAATTAGGTAATCACATACATACATAGATACATACATGCATACATACATATATACATACATAAATACATACATACATACATACATATATATATATTATATATATATATATATATATATATATATATATATATATATTATATAATATATATATATATATATATATATATATATATATAATATGCTGTCTGTAAAAAAATCCCTCTAGTATTCACTAGATATATGTTTGCATGTTTTTTTTCTCAGTTGTCATGAGGGACATATATTTGGAATTAAAGAGTTGAAAAACTATACGAGGTAAAGATAACTATTTATAAAGGAAACTATTTATCTGGTTGTTAGTACTCTAACAAGCTGATAATACTAAGAGAATTATACTAATGAAGAAGCAATCATCTTTAGCCTATTATGAAATTCCCATGAGATTTAACACAAGGATATACTATTCAAGCTAAAACTCTCTCGTTTTGGTAAGGTTTATTAATCTCTCTCTCTCTCTCTCTCTCTCTCTCTCTCTCTCTCTCTCTCTCTCTCTCTCTCTCTCTCTCTCTCTCTCTCTCTCTCTCACTTTCGTATACACACGTACACATACAAGACATACATATAGAAACACATAAATACACATTAACACAAATATTTATATACATACACACATATGTATGTATGTATGTGATTACCTAATTGTGATTACCTAATTGTGTTTACGGGAAAGAGCCCAAAGCTCGTATCTTCCCGTCTCCTGATCGGTTCCATTTTTAGACTGAGTGATACTTATCGTACCTGTCCTTAAAACTATGGATTGAGATAGCATTAACTACCTCCTCGCTTAGCGAATTCCAATTATCAACTACTCTTACACTGAAAAAGTATTTCCTTACATCCTGCAAACAAGTTTTCTTACGAAGCTTCAAACTATGACCTCTAGTTCTAGAGCCAGCCATATCGAAATATCGATCCCTATCCACTCTATCATAACCATAAAGGAATTTAAAGACTGTCACCATATCCCCCCTTACTCTTCTAGCTTCGAGTGATGGTAAGTCTAATTCCCTCAGCCTCTCATCATAACCGAGATTGCGTATTTCTGGCACCAGTTTCGTGGCATGTCTTTGAACTTTTTCAAGCTTAGCTATGTGCTTTTTCAAGTGCGGATTCCAAAAGGGGGCTGCATATTCGAGTTTTGGCCTCACATAGGTTACATAAATATTTCTGAACATTTCCTTGTCCATGTGCCTGAAGGCTACCCTTACATTTGATAAGAATGCATATGCTGCCCTTACTACGCCATTTATATGTATTTCTGGAGACAAATCTGCCAGTATGTTTACTCCTAGATCTCTCTCATTTTCTGTCTCTTGAAGTTGTACTCCAGCCACCGAGTAGTCAAGCTTGGGCCTTCTTGCACTTGTACCCATTCTCATTACCTTACATTTTGAAGTATTGAATTTCATTAGCCACTTTTCTGACCACTCATGCAGATTATTTAGATCCTCCTGAAGTTCTCTACCATTGTTCTCGTTTTTTACTTTCTTCACAATCTTTGCATCATCTGCAAACATATTCATGAATGACTTTACAGACTCTGGTAGGTCATTTACATATACAAGGAACAAAAGTGGCCCTAAAACTGAACCCTGTGGAACTCCACTACTAACTCTTCTCCATTCAGACACTGAGTGTCTTACTCTAACCCTCTGTTCCCTTCCTTCTAAGTAAGTTTTTATCCATTCCAAGACATTTCCACCTTTTCTAGCCATTGATTGCAGCTTCCTAATAAGTCTCCCATGTGGAACAGTGTCAAACGCTTTCTGGAAGTCTAGGAATATGCAATCTGCCCAGCCCTCTCTTTCCTGTAAGATTTGGCTTACCTCATCATAAAATTCTAATAAGTTTGTTACTGTTGATCTTCCTTCTCTGAAGCCATGTTGCCTCACTGACAAAAAGTTGAAGGATTCCAAGTGAAGAGAGATATGTTTCCTTAGTAGTTTCTCCATAAGTTTACAAACTATGCTGGTCAAGGAAACTGGTCTATAGTTCAGAGCCGTATCCCTCCTTCCCTTTTTGAAGATAGGTATCACATTTGCTTGTTTCCAGCATCTTGGAATCTCCTCCGACTCCAGTGACTCCTTAAATATGATACTTAGTGCCACTGATATTGTGTTTGCGCATTTTTTAAGCACATGAGGGGATATGTCATCAGGACCTGTAGCTTTATGAACATCTAAATCCATCAGCGCTTTGCATA
>JAXCGZ010015095.1:495000-497500 GCA_037179515.1 Halocaridina rubra
ACTTTACTCTTTCCTGTCCGTGCTTCAGCATCTAGACAGGAGACTAAATTTTTAATACGATCGATTTCTCGTATAATCCATGGTGTTATGGTTAACACATTTGGCTAACAAGCGACAGATCTCGGGCTCGAATCCCGAGAGAATGAAAATTCCCAGGACAGTTTTCTCCACTCCCAACGGTTTCTGTTCACCTATCAATGCAATGAGGCACATTATCACTATTCTTCTAGATTTGAAAAATTTCTTTGATACTACAATCTACACCACTGAATATTCTTGAATATTCGTTACACATCTTTTATTATCCCTTCACACCTGACATGTCACAACACTCTCCATCTCTGTTACTCTTTATTTCATGTTTTCTTCAGGCCAAGGCACCATGAGGGCTATTTTATTTCATAAAATTGGGGCCCGGTCTGGTGATCACTCATTAAAAAAATCAGGACCGTTATTTTGGATCACTTGGCAGCTTTAGAGCTAGAAGGCAAATTGCCACAACTACATAGATGTAACCTAAGTGGGTTCTCCTCTAAAGTGTACTATAATGGCTACCTTACTTTTGATATATATATATATATATATATATATATATATATATATATATATATATATATATATATATATATATATATATATATATATATATATATATATATATATATATATATAATCAAATAAGCACATTTCCATATGTGAAAACATGAATAATTTTTACCACGACAGGCACAGTTATTATGTCCTAGGTTCAAGTCCCGGTCGGGGTAAAATTATTCATATATGTATATAATATATATATATATATATATATATATATATATATATATATATATATATATATATATATATATATATATATATATATATATATATATATATATATATGAATTGAATTGTATAATTTGGTGACTGAGTTTATTAGTGTGTGTGAAAGAAGGAAGTTGCGGGTGAATATTGGCAAAAGTTAAGTCATGAGATGCACGAGGAGCGTTAATGTTGGCAGATGTAATGTATTAGCGAATGGATATTTGTCTGAAGAAGTTGAGAGTTTTAAGTATCTGGGGTCACATGTATCAGTGAATGGACGAGTGGATGTAGAGGTAAATCACAGAGTGATGGAAGCTAGTAAATGTCTAGGTGTGTTGAAAAGTGTAATGAGAAATAGATATTTGGGAATGAATGCAAAGAGAAGGATATATGAAGGTGTGATTGTGCCGACAGCATTGTATGGAGCAGTGACTTGAAATGCAAGAGAGGATGGAATGAACAAGTTGAATGTAATGGGGATGAAGTGTTTCAGAGGTATGAATGATGTATCTAGAATAAATAAAGTAAGAAATGATGATGTCAGGCAGAGAGCGAGTGTTGGTATGAAGCTATTGGATAGGTTAGATCAGAAAGTGTTGAGATGGTTTGGACACATAGAAAGGATAAGTGATTAGTGAAGAGAGTTTGGAGTGAAGAAGTGATTGGAGTTAGGCCAAGAGGGAGACCTAGAAAGAATGGATAGATGGCATGAACAGAGCACTGAATGAACTTGGAATGTCAGTGGAACAGGGAAGAGTGCATGCAAGAGATAGGAATGAATGGAGGAAGATTGTGAATATATGACGCGGCCCAAAGGGATTTCTCGCACCTACTAGCTCAGTGAACTATGGTGGACGGGTATGAGGGGCATTGCCATGTGATGAAGCGGTGAGGGTAAACCAGCTGCGGCTGTCGGGCATCATTGTAGAATATCCTTGCCCGCTTACCTTTAGGGTGACCCAAGCAGGGAGTGGTTGAGGTGTGTGTGGATTGTGCTGAATGCGCATTTCTTGGCTCGGCCACCCTCCTTACAAAACAAAAACAAAACAAAACAAAAACATTTATTTCCATTTTGTACAATGGTTATTCAACAATAATAGTAACTTATAAGTAGACATGTAATTAAACTAACAAATAAGAGGGTTAGACATATAGTTAAATTAAATGTAGCTTTCATAGAAAATAATAATGCTGTAATAAAAATGTTACAATAATGTTAATAATAAAGTAGTAAGTATGCCACTAGATACAGGATCGTTATTATCGGCATCATTTCCATATTTGTTTCCTTACAATGAGAATAATTAGTTCTTAATGAGCAGCAACTATTTGTCCAAAAGAAAACTGTATAGTTTGCCTTTGAAAGCTGTGAAAGAGGATGCATTTTTAAGATGCTCTGGAATATTATTCCAGAGTGTTGGCCCTTTGATAGTGATCATCTTTGAACCTGCTTCTGTGTTTGTTCTGTGAATAAAGAGCTCACTGCTCTGTCTTGTGTTGGTTCCCCTTATATCCCTGACTGTTTTTAAATCAAATAGCCAGCTAGGATAATGATGGTCCAACATTTTGAATACAAAAACATAAATAGCATAAGCGACCTTATTTTCTGCCCGCAGCCACCCAAGTTTATTGAGAGCTGGTGTGATGTGGTCGTATTTTCTTATTCCTCCCAGGGCAACTCGAGCTGCAAAAT
>JAXCGZ010015095.1:507500-510000 GCA_037179515.1 Halocaridina rubra
ATGGTAACATCTTTACCCTGCGGACGTTTTTGTGTTCAACTCTTCACATAGACATGAGTCCACATCTGCCAGGAACTGAACAGTTGACTTGTACCAGTCAACAAGTCTTTGCAGGCTGTGACCCCAAGACAGCCACCTTACCTCGGTGTGCAGGCGTAATTGGTTAAACATGGTATCATTCTCTTCACAGTACACAGTGTACAGTACATGCATCAGATACATTTTCTTGGAGTATCAAAATCAAAAATCAAAATCAAAACATTTATTTCCATTTTGTACAATGGTTATTCAACATTAATAGTAACTTATAAGTAGACATGTAATTAAACTAATAAATAAGAGGGTTAGACATATAGTTAAATTAAATGTAGCTTGAGTAGACTTGCAAATCCTCTGTACCGGCCAACCATTGCTGGTGCATCATCAGTAGCCACTGCAGTAATATTACTGAGAGGTATGTTGTGCTTTTTAAAATACTGCTGTACACACACACACACACACACACACACACACACACACACACATATATATATATATATATATATATATATATATATATATATATATATATATATATATATATATATATATATATATATATAATGCAGATATCAATGACGTATTTGTATATGTCATAAAAATCGATGCCAGGGGCACAATAAAGGAATATAGATTTGGAATTTTTCATTTTAATTTATAAACCAGTTATTACAGTGCATTCGACCACTACCTCTCATCATCCTCACTGCCATTACCTGTATACAAAATTGCAAACTTATATCAACGAAAAATTAAATAACAAAATAGGAGTCATGGCAAACAAGTAAGCAAAATTAGATAGTTACTGAAAAATCGAGTAACACTAGAACAACAATAGAAATAAATAACAACTATTTACACTTTACATTCTAAAATAGAAAATTCATGAAAATATACATTCATACTTTGTGTGAACCATATCTGTTTAGATTAGATTTCTGTTGCTTTATTGACATTGATTCATATATTTCTAACTCTAAATTATTATTTAATCTTTTAATTTAACGTGCTATCTCTGTGCTCTCTTATCTATGATGGCTGAGGACTACTTATTGGCTGCTCAGTTCCTACTGAGAGTCCACAGTGTTCTAAATATCGTGAAACAAAGTGCCTCACGGTCTTGCTCACATAGGTATCACTACAGTTGCCACAACCGTGCTGATACACAGCTGGGGACTCCACTCCAGAAAGTTTTTTTTATCTTAAGTTCTAAAACATGAGCCTATTCTTTTAATTGGTTTGAAGATATCATTACATCGATATGACAAAAGGTATGAGAAATTACTTTATTCACTTGTTTTTTTTTTTAATTTAATGATGAACAACTCAAATTTGGAATTGTGCAATAAACTGCTTTCTTCCTTGAATAAAGCATTTTAGGATCATATCTATTACGCATTTTTTATATAAAAAATTAACTTATAATTCATTAGCAGTCAAATATCTGGAGGTGTTTTTTAACTCTTTATGAATATAGATATAATCGGAACTGATTTTATAATCTCTAAATAACAAAACATCAATAAAAACTTTGCGCATATATAGAAGGGAGGAAACTATGAAAATTCATTACTAGACTTGTAAAGTACATTTTAGGGGAATTGGTAGTTTTGTGGTGAAACCTGTTTTATTAATATCAATAACCCCCCCCCCCACCCCAAAAAAAAAAAGGGAGTTTACTATTCACTTCCGATTCAATTTTGAATCTAAAATTTGTATGTCTGGAGATAAAATATAATAATAAAACAAAAAATCAAGTCACAATTTGATTTAAATGCTAGGAAACAATCATCTACATTGCGTTTGTAAATAACAGGTCTAATTGCTGCCATGTTCATCCATAAGTTTAAAAGTGTGCCATGAATATTCCAGCAAATACAGACCCCAAAGGAGTGTTCATACCAACACCATCTACTAGTTGTTATACATTTCCATTACACAAGAAGTAATTTCCTTTCACTGCCAGTTTGACAAACTCCTTGATAAGTTTTTTCTTGCCTTCCAAAAAATTAATGTTAATTAGATGTTCAAGAGCAATATTTATTATTTCATCATGTGGGGTAGTGAAAAGATTATCTACATCAAAACTAACTAACTGTAAATTCTGCAGACTTGTAGAGTTCTGTATCAGTATTGTTGTGGTAACTGTAGTGTCACCAATGTAGGCAAGATCGTGAGGCACCTTGCTTCACGAACACTGTGGACGCTCAGTAGGAACTGAGAATCCAGTAAGTAGTCCTTAGCCATCAGAAATTAGAAAGCACAGAGATAGCACGTTACATCCAATGCTGTTTAAAAATTTCAAAGTTAATAAAGGATTAAATAATTATTTAGAAATAGATATATATGAAGCAATGTTAATAAAGCAACATAAACCTAATATAAACAGATATGGTTCACACAAAGAATTAATATATTTTTCTTGAAGTTTCTATTTTAGAATGTTAAGTATAAATTGTTT
>JAXCGZ010015095.1:512500-520000 GCA_037179515.1 Halocaridina rubra
TTAAATATTCATCAATAATTACTCCCAAAAATTTCTTACAAGCAACTCTTTTAACTTCATACCCATTCATATTAACTTGACCAATATTGTGTACTACAGATCTATTTTGAAATAAGATAGAGTCAGTTTTGGAAACATTTAGCTTTAATTTATTAACAGAGACCCTGTAGTTAATTTTTTCTAGTTCACTATTTAAAACAGAATGCAGGTGGTCAAGGTTATTATCATGCAAGAGAAGGTTGGTGTCATCTGCATAAAGAATATATTTGAATTTATTACTGGCATTGGAAATATCATTTATATAAGCTAAAATTAACAATGGGCCCAGTATTGATCCCTGTGGTACTCCCCTCTCAATAGTTTGCAACAAAGATGCTTTCCCATTACAATATACGGCTTGTTTTCCAATTTTCAAGTAGCTTTTAAATAACTGCAGTGGTGTTCCCCTAATGCCCACACAAGTTAGTTTTTCTATTAGTATATCATGGTCTAATGAGACAAATGCTTTGGACAAGTCTAGGAAAACACCTGCAGCAAAGTTTTTATTTTCCAAATTTTGATAAACATCACTTTTAAAGTTCATTATTGCTTTTTCAGTGGTCTTATTATTATGGAATCCGTATTGATTTTCGGATAATAGGTTGAAATTTTCAAGGAATTCTTTAAGTCTGTGAACAATCGCTTTTTCAAACACTTTACTTAAGGATGGTAAGATTGATATAGGTCTATAGTTATTTTCATCATCTACAGTGCCTGAGTTAAATATAGGTATTACTTTCGCACTTTTTAGTTTGTCTGGAAAACATCCTTTCTGAAAACATAGATTGATTATGTGGGTATGTGGGGTACCAATGTAATGGGCAGTGACCTGGAGTAGTTTTGATGGAATTTCATCATATCTCGACGCTGTATTTGGTTTTAAGGTTTTTATATATTTAGTGACTTCCTCCCTTGTTACAGGATACAAGTAAAACGAAAAGTCTGGTGGATTATTAAGAAACTGTCGGTGTGAGTTTTGTTGCACATTTTGTTGTTCCTGTGTTTGTTGTGCTATAGTTAAGATATGATTATTAAAGATATTAGCAGTGTGGTCATTATCATTTTTTAATTTGATTTCCTTTGAATGATTAATTTGTTTTCGTCCCATTAGACTGTTTATTGTATTCCAGGTGGACTTGCTGTTTCCTTGTTCCTTCTTAAGCTTATCCTGATAATATCTATTTTTTGCCGCTCGGAGTAGTGTTACTAATGTGTTCCTGTAAGCTTTA
This sequence comes from Halocaridina rubra, assembly GCA_037179515.1. NCBI lineage: Eukaryota > Metazoa > Arthropoda > Malacostraca > Decapoda > Atyidae > Halocaridina > Halocaridina rubra. The sequence continues at coordinate 513,769 of JAXCGZ010015095.1, forward strand.
TATCTGGTTCCAAAAGACAAAGGCCATTTCGATGCAAGCCTTTCTAATCAGTGTTTTTCTTTGATACTATTTTTTTAATCCTGCAGTTATGTGTGGGCATCTGTTGTTTTATTATTTTCAGTCGATTTTCTTAGAGGAAAGCAGTCTAGAAATTTATCTCTAAATGTACAGTGAAATTTATTAAAAGCTTCATTTGCATTATTTAGGTCTATGATATGTTCCCTATTTTTCATATGATATATCTCTAGTAAATTCAGCTATGTTATCATCAGAGTAATGTCTTTTTTCTACATATGCATCAAATTTATGTTCTTCTTTTTTAAACTGGGAGTATACTGCGAAATGATCTGTTATGTCGGTGTACACTATGTAATTACTTATGTTGTCTTCAAGATTTGTGGTCCAGATATGATCGATTAGAGATGCACTATTAATACCAGAAGGGTGCAAGGTAAGAAAGGACAAGCGGTGGCTCCCTTATCTTAAGTTTATTTTAGAGTACAACACATATGACGCCTCAATGCCCCCCACCCTATGACTATCAAAATCTATGATGTGTTCATGCCCCTGGGAAAGTACTGACTGACTCTCTGTCTGCCTCGGGGATTCTTGAAATACCCAACGGGCAGGGCATGTCATGTAGTCCAGTTCTGCCAATAGACTTCAAGTTCAAAGAGGAGTCCCTCCTCTTTGGGGAGGGGCTGTTTCAGCAGGCCTATTGAACAGAAGAAGTTCTAAATCGTCTGCGGCTATTGGGGCATATCTCTCCAGGGTATGTACATACATATGGGTCAAATGTTTACAACCTTTTGTGGTGTTTTCGAGGACTGAGGGTCCCTTATCTTTTAGGCATCTTGGGTACATGGCGCCAGATATTAGTTCCATGTGTCCAGCCATAAATCTTGGTGGCACCAAGGGAAAACATGGCCTGGACCCAAAACCCAATAAAAGGGAGGTTATGCAATAAAACATCTGTACCCTGAACCGTTACTCCTCAAGATTTGTTACAGGTTTTAGATCCTGACTTCAGCAGGATTTCATGTGACTTCAGCGAGACTTTAGTCATGCGACATCCTCACAGCCGCTTACCTGATCCTATGGTTCCATATATTATTAAAATCAGTATCCTTCCCATTTATATAAATCTGATAGTTAGTTTGATACACGAAATAATTTAATAATTATATAAATACCAAAAATTCACCTGTCAACAGTACTGAGTTAAGTTGCCAAGTAGCACAGCTGTCTTATTATCTTCATTTTTTGCTTTTTTTTTAGCTTTCTCATTTATTATTTTTTTATTTTGTATATATATTGAGTTAAATGTAAAGTCTGATCCTGTGATGACATACCTTGGCTAGCAAGTGAGTTTATCAGTTAAGAAGAATATATAGCAGAAACAGGTGGGTGTCTCCTCATATACAAATTCGAATTTTCCTTCAAGTTGACTTTTGTTTTTGTTTGCATTTTTTTTCTTTTTTTCCCTCAAATTACCAAAGTCAGATTTTTAAGTTAGGATGTGTTACCAGAAAAGAGATAAATTGAGTATCTAAGTAGCACTTATATGAAGATATAAAAATTGTGTGAAGCTTAATTAAAAGTTTTTCTCTCTTTTTTTCTCTTTCTCTTCTTATTTCTATATTCTGTGAAAGGGAAAACATGAAAATGAGGACATCTCTGTCCCAAACCCCCCCACCCATGGGTCGGGGAGGGATGATAGAGGATCTCCATGGGATGTAGCAGCAGGAGGAGGGGTAGCTATTAGGAGACTAAAACAGAAAATCAAGGATTTAGAGGCAATGGTTATAAGCCTTGATGATAAAATTCGGAATATGGATAGAGAAATGAAAGAGAATGAAACACTCAGAGAGGAAATAAGATTTTTTGAGGAAGCAAATAAAGCACAAGGGCAGGAGAGAAAAGAACTAGAAAAACGAATAAAGAAGCTGGAAGGGGAAAAGAGTGAACTAGAAACCAGAATTTCCAAACAAGAAGATAACAACAAACAGCTGAAAGACAACCTAAATGAATTATATGTTAGTTCACTGTTCTCTTCTGAGAGAGACGAGGTTGCAGCTTGGAATGTCCAGATTAAGGAAAACATTGAACAGTTTAGAAAAGAGTTTCAGGAGCTGAATAAGGAACAAGATGCTATGAAAACTTCCTTTGCTGATGCATTAAAGGGGAATGTGGCAGTAAAAGAGGCTGTAATGATAGTGGCACTGGAAAACATACAAACAATTGAATATAAAGAGACAGTAATTGAACAAATGAAAGACGTTGTGATGGAAAGGGCAAATCCACTGATTAAACAGGCACTTGATAAGGAGAAGACAGTGGTAATCTCAGGCATAAGCGAATCCCAGGAGCCAACATGGCAGGGGAGACTTGAAGAAAATAAAGCTAGGGTTGTAGACCTGATAAGAAAGCTTGGAGTAGTTTGTGGTCCTGAAGATATTGTAAACATTCACCAACTAGGCAAATATTTGAGGGAAGGAAAGCAGAGACCAACAAAAGTAACCTTTGAGAGAGGGGAAATATGCAGGGAAATATTGATGAGAAAAAAATAGTCTAAAAGACCTTCAAGAATTCAAAGAAGTGTTCATTAGATGATACAGAACACAGGAAGAGATGGGGAAGATAAAAAACTTGTTGCAAGAGGCAAGAAAATTAAATGAGAAAAGAAATGAAGAAGAGAAGAAAAATTTTAATTTCAGAGTTCTTCCACACAAAGGGGAGATAAAAAAGATAATGACCAAAGATCAGGGGATGGGGCCTCATTAAGATTGTTATACACAATTGCTGATGGATTAGCTCGTAAGGCAGTTGAATTAAAAGATAGGATTCACAACAGTAAGGCAGATATAGTAGCAATTACAGAGACTAAGTTGAGTGAGGACATAAACAGTGTCACCGTTTTTCCTAAGGGCTTCAGAATATTAAGGGTTGAAAGATCTGAGAGGACTGGTGGAGGGATAGCACTGCTCATAAGTGAAAGGATTCAAGTTGAAGAAATAAACTTGGCTATAGAAGGCGAGTTCAAGGAATTTCTTGTTGCTCGCATAAATACTGGGTCAGAGAGCACTATAATAACTGTTGTATATAACCCACCAAGGAGCCAAAATAGGCTAGAAGTTTATGAGAAAAGTCATATAGGTACTATTGAAGTCATAAACTCAGTTGTTAACATGGCACGGGAGAGAATATGTAGGATTTTGATTATGGGAGATTTTAATCATAAAGAGATAGATTGGATAAATCTTGACCCCCACAGTGGTGAGGACTCATTCGGGGCAAGAGTCCTAGATTGCGTACAAGGGAATTTCCTACACCAACATGTAATGGAACCAACGAGGGCCAGGAGTGGGGATGAGCCAACGCTACTTGACCTAGTATGCACAGATAATGTGTTGGATATTGAAAAAATTGAGTATGAACCACCAATTGGAAAGAGTGACCACTGTGTGTTGTTGATGGAGTATATCATTGAAGATATTCTGCCTGAGAGTAGAGGCACTGAGGAGATAAGGAGGAACTATCCAAAAGGAGTTTACATCAAAGTGAATGAGCTTTTTGCAGTTATTGACTGGAGAACCTTATTTTACAAAAAATCTGTACAAGAAATGTATGACATCTTTTGTGAGAAATTCGGGAAGATAGTAGATTGCTGCATACCTGTCACCAAAGCAGGTGTAATTCATGCAAGAGAGAAATGGTTCAATAATGAGTGTAAAAGAGCTAAGGAGTGGAGAGACAAATGCTGGAAAAGGTATAGAAGGAGAAAAAGCATAATGCCTGGCAAACCTACAAAAGAGCAAGAAATGATTACCTAAGTAAAAGAAGAGAGGCAGAGAGAGACTATGAGAGGGACATCACCAGGAAAGCTAAAGAAAATCCCAAGCTTTTCCACAGCTTTATCAGAGGAAAACTGAAGGTACAAGAACAGGTTTTAAGGCTTAAGAGAGCGGATGGAAGCATCACTGAGACGGATGAAGAGATCTGCAAAGAATTGAACAAGGAGTTTCAGTCAGTATTTACAGTAGAAAATACCCCACCCCCTCAGACTGCAGAGATAGAAGATCATGGGCCGGTATTAGAGAACATCAACCTTACAGCCACAAAGGTATGCAAAGCGCTGATGGAGTTAGATGTCCATAAAGCTACATGTCCTGATGATATATCCCCTCATGTACTTAAAAATGCTCAAACTCAGTATCAGTGGCATTAAGTATCATATTTAAAAAGTCACTGGAGTCAGGGGAGATTCCAAGATGTTGGAAACAAGCAAACGTGATACCTATCTTAAAAAAGGGAAGAAGGGATACGGCTCTAAACTATGGACCAGTTTCCTTGACCAGCATAGTTTGCAAAGTTATGGAGAAACTACTAAGGACACATATCTCTCTTCATCTCTTTACTTGGAATCCTTCAACTTTTTGTCAGTGAGGCAACATGGCTTCAGAGAAGGTAGATCAACAGTAACAAACTTATTAGAATTTTATGATGAGGTAAGCCGAATCTTACAGGAAAGAGAGGGCTGGGCAATTTGCATATTCTTAGACTTCCAGAAAGCATTTGACACTTTTCCACATGGGAGACTTATTAGAAAGCTGCAAGTAATGGCTAGAATATGTGGAAATGTCTTGGAATGGATAAAAACTTACTTAGAAGAAAGGGAACAGAGGGTTAGAGTAAAACACTCTGTGTATGACTGGAGAAGAGTTAGTAGTGGAGTTCCACAGGGTTCAGTTTTAGGGCCACTTTTGTTCCTTGTATATGTAAATGACCTACCAGAGTCTGTAAATTCATTCATGAATATGTTTGCAGATGATGCAAAGATTGTGAAGAAAGTAGGAAACGAGAACAATGGTAGAGAACTTCAGGAAGATCTAAATAGTCTGCATGAGTGGTCAGAAAAGTGGCTAATGAAATTCAGTACTTCAAAATGTAAGGTAATGAGAATGGGTACAGGGGCAAGAAGGCCCAAGCTTGACTACTCGGTGGCTGGAGTACAACTTCAAGAGACAGAAAATGAGAGAGATCTAGGAGTAAACATACTGGCAGATTTGTCTCCAGAAATACATATAAATGGCATAGTAAGGGTAGCATATGCCTTCTTATGAAATGTAAGGGTAGCCTTCAGGCACATGGACAAGGAAATGTTCAGAAATATTTATGTAACCTATGTGAGACCAAAACTCGAATATGCAGCCCCCTTTTGGAATCCGCACTTGAAAAAGCACATAGCTACGCTTGAAAAAGCTCAAAGACATGCCACGAAACTGGTGCCAGAAATACGCAATATCAGTTATGATGAGAGGCTGAGGGAATTAGACTTATCATCACTCGAAGCTAGAAGATTAAGGGGGGATATGGTGACAGTCTTTAAATTCCTAAATAGTTATGATAGAGTGGATAGGGATCGATATTTTAATATGGCTGGCTCTAGAACTAGAGGTCATAGTTTGAAGCTTCGTAAGTACACATCTTTGCAGGATGTAAGGAAATACTTTTTCAGTGTAAGAGTAGTTGATAATTGGAATTCGTTAAGCGAGGAGATAGTTAAAGCCATCTCAATCCATAGGTTTAAGGACAGGTATGATAAGTATCACTAAGTACCAAATGGAACCGATGAGGAGACGGGAAGATACGAGCTCTGGGCTCTTTCCCGTAAGCACAATTAGGTAATCACAATTAGGTAATCACACACATACAGACTTTTACCTTCCTTGTAAAGCGAAATCCCGTTTTCCTCAACATCACCTCAATCATTTATCTTCCATGTTAAACCTCTTTAGAATTAGAAATTCAATCATCTTTAGCTATTCTCAGGGCTGATCTTGTTATAAATATATTAAGATTGATGTAAACAATAATCCGTCTTAAAAATCTACGTTCCTGTTTTTAAGTTTTACATCATTTATATAATTATAATGGATGGGCTTTATACAAGTGAGGTTTTGAGCATTCTCTGTCTCCCATTGATTATTCTATTTTTCTTTCTCTGCAATTTCGTCTTTCCATCTCCAGGGGTGAGGAGCAAGACTGCCTCCATCATGTTCCCCTGCGCATCAAAAAAGCCGTCTTAATGGGGTGAAGCACGGGAACTGGCCAGCCTTCCTCTTCGAATTCTAATCTAGTGAACGGTAAAAGCATATAATAATGTCTTTGTTAATGGCAAGCATTTCTCATAGCATTTTATTAAATTTCTCTCTCTCTCTCTCTCTCTCTC
>JAXCGZ010015095.1:532500-540475 GCA_037179515.1 Halocaridina rubra
TGATCACAATAGGCAAAAAAAAAGAAAAGAAAAAAACAACAACTGAAAAATACTTGCCACAATGTTACAAATTTCTTGGAATGTTACAGATATTAATCTGGCTGCCTAAAATAAGTCGTCTTGTCTTCTCATTTAAGAGAGAGAGAGAGAGAGAGAGAGAGAGAGAGAGAGAGAGAGAGAGAGAGAGAGAGAGAGAGAGAGCAAATAAGAATACAAAAATATAATTTAAAAAGGGAAAATTAAATCTAAATATGATCTTTCATAATATGATCACTGTGGTTTATGCTTATACCGGCAAAAGTCAATATTCAGCAGAATAAACCACCGCTGATTCGGTATAGAAGCTAAATATTAATAAAAGTTTAAGAAATAAAGAAAGTTAAACCAGGATTTTGTGTACATAAAAGAAGAGAATAGAACTTAGGATACAAACAGGAACAAAGAAGACAAGAAAAGAACATAACATGGGGGGGGGGGCGGGGAAAATGACCCTCATCATTTTATACAATATTAGGGAACAAACACTATATGTACATTAGCAATGATAGAAAGGGAACACGCACAAATAAGATTCATACAAAGATAGTAAAAGAAATAGAGAATTACATAAAGGTGATACTAAAATCAGCAATAATATGCAGATTGAGGCCAGAACAAAAAGTCCGTAGTTATATTTCATAAATAATACTCATTCTAAACCAAGCTCTTTTGTTCAGTCATTTCTACCACTTTAGTTTCTTTTGTGTCAACTCTTTGTTATCAATATATAGCAACATTCGTGTTGTTTGGTTGTTTTTGAAATTCTCAGAGTGCCTTTAAAACAATCAAAATTACGTGACAGACAACTCTTAATACTACTCAATCTAAATTTTGTTTGATCAGTGTTAACACTCTAACACGCAAATCTCTTCATAGAATTAATATACTAACTCTCGATCATCATATGGCAAAATATCAAAATAATTTTACAATCAAAATACTTATAGGCAACTCATAAAAATTTATGCTTCATACGTTGATATACAAAAATATATATTGACCCTATATAGAGGAGTCCCATCACACCTACTATTCTCTTATTAGGCAAAACAAATGGGCCAAGTCCGATTAAGGGAAAATCAACCTTATTTCTGGAAACATTTACATACACCAACATCCTCGCCTTCACTAAATCTTGCGTGGAGAACCACTTCACGCAAAATGACACTTTTGCAAAAATGGTGTAACATACCAACACCGCGAAAAGCAAACATAATAACAGAAATGCCAAATCTTGCGCATTATTCCCAAAAAATTAGTAAGTCGCATCATTGTTAAGCAATTTCGTAACATAGCCCCCCCCCCCCCCCCTCTCTCTCTCTCTCTCTCTCTCTCTCTCTCTCTCTCTCTCTCTCTCTCTCTCTTGCATTCGTAGTCCTAAGTTAAAGGGCCCTCTTTCACTGAGAGTAATTAAGCTAATGTTTTTAAGAACATAAGAACATAAGAATAGAGGACACTGCAACATGCCTACTGGCACACACGAGGCAGCTCCATTTTTGAATTGTATTTTCAGCATGTCTAACCTATTCTATTCTACTCTACTTATTTATTCTATTTTTCTTTTTATGATTTTTTCTAATAAGCACTAACCTATTCATACCCACCCTACCTCTGTCATATGTCTATCTAATCTACATTTGAAGGTGTCTAAGGTATTGGCATATACTATCCTACTAGGAAGCTTGTTCCATGCATCAGCTACTCTATTACCAAACCAATTTTTACCAATTTCCCTTCTGAACCTAAATTTATCAAGCTTAAATCCATTATTACGAGTTCTGGTTTGATCATGAATTTTTAAAACTTTATTAATATCTCCCTTGTTAATCCCTTTAAACCATTTATACACTTCAATCATATCCCCCCTAACTCTTCGCCTCTCTAGAGAATGTAGATTAAGTTTTTTTAATCTGTCCTCATATGGTAGATTTCTGATATTGTGTATCATCTTGGTCATTCTTCGCTGCACTCTCTCCAAGGATTCAATTTCCATTCTATAATAGGGTGACCAGAATTGCACAGCATAATCTAAATGGGGCCTAACTAATGCAAGATAGAGCTGCAAAATAACTTTTTCCGTCCTATTGCTAACGCTTCTTGTGAGTAGTAGTCTTAAGCCAAGAGAGCAATGCACAGCAGTCAGAAATAAAGCAAACAAAATTTTAGGATTTATCTCAAGAAGCGTCAGCAATAGGACGGAAAAAGTTATTTTGCAGCTCTATCTTGCATTAGTTAGGCCCCATTTAGATTATGCTGTGCAATTCTGGTCACCCTATTATAGAATGGAAATTGAATCCTTGGAGATAGTGCAACGAAGAATGACCAAGATGATACACAATATCAGAAATCTACCATATGAGGACAGATTAAAAAAAACTTAATCTACATTCTCTAGAGAGGCGAAGAGTTAGGGGGGATATGATTGAAGTGTGGTTTAAAGGGATTAACAAGGGAGATATTAATAAAGTTTTAAAAATTCATGATCAAACCAGAACTCGTAATAATGGATTTAAGCTTGATAAATTTAGGTTCAGAAGGGAAATTGGTAAAAATTGGTTTGGTAATAGAGTAGCTGATGCATGGAACAAGCTTCCTAGTAGGATAGTAAATGCCAATACCTTAGACACCTTCAAATGTAGATTAGATAGACATATGACAGAGGTAGGGTGGGTATGAATAGGTTAGTGCTTATTAGAAAAATCATAAAAAGAAAAACAGAATAAATAAGTAGAGTAGTATAGAATAGGTTAGACATGCTGAAAATACAATTCAAAAATGGAGCTGCCTCGAGTGTGCCAGTAGGCATGTTGCAGTGTCCTCTATTCTTATGTTCTTATGTTCTTGAGATAAATCCTAAAATTCTGTTTGCTTTATTTCTGACTGCTGTGCATTGCTCTCTTGGCTTAAGACTACTACTCACAAGAACTCCCAAATCCCTTTCACACTGAGAACTCATGATTTCATTGTTATTTAGCTTATAACTAGTATTGTCTTTTATAGTACCCATTTTAACTACTTTACATTTTTCAACATTAAATTCCATTTGCCATTTTTCCGACCATTCAGATAATCTATTTAGATCTTCCTGTAAAGCATGAATGTCTTCTTTTCCATTTATAATTCTACCTATTTTAGTGTCGTCTGCGAATTTACTTAGGTTACTACTGATATCCGAATCCAGATCATTTAGATATACGATGAATAATAGGGGACCCAGTACCGAGCCTTGTGGTACCCCGCTAGTAACCGAGCCCCACTCTGATTTCTCTCCATTTATGCAAACCCTCTGTTTTCTGTCTTTTAACCATTGTTTGATCCATCTGAGAACAGCTCCTCCTATACCATGAGCTTCTAGCTTTTTAACTAATCTTTTGTGAGGAACTCTATCAAAAGCGTTGCTAAAATCTAGATATATAGTATCATATTCTTTGCCACAATCTACTGCCTCGTAAACTTCTGAATAAAAAGACAGTAAGTTTGTAAGGCACGAAAAACCCTTAAGAAACCCGTGTTGTGAAAGTTTTATCAGTCTGTGTAATTCTAGATGTGCCCTTATTTTATTTGCAATTATGGATTGTAGAATCTTACCCACTGTTGACGTTAAACTTACCGGCCTATAATTATTCTTTTTAACTCGTTCTCCTTTTTTAAATATTGGTACCACATCTGCCAATTTCCACTCCATGGGTACTGATCCTAATTTTATTGAATTATTAAATAATGCAGTTAGTGGACAACTAAGCTCTTCCTTGCATTCCTTTAATATTCTAGCATATATTCCATCAGGTCCCGGAGATTTATGAGCCTTTAATTTATCTATTTCTTTTATTACCTCCTCTCTCGTAATATTTATTGAACTAAGTATATTATCGGGACTGTCTCTGTAAATGGATTCTACTTCCGGAATATTTTCCAAGTTTTCATTGGTAAATACAGATAAGAAATAATCATTTAAACATGTACACATCACTTTATCGTCATCTGTGATATGGCCATTGGCTACTTCAATTGGTCCGACTTTTTCCTTAAATTTTGTTTGATAATGTTGATAAAACCCTTTAGGATTTTCTTTAGCTTCTCCTGCTATTCTAACTTCGTATTTTCTTTTCGACTCTCTAACTATCTTTTTAACTTCCCTGTTTAACTGTATATATTGCTGCCTCACCTGCTCTTCACCTCTTTTTAGTTTCCTGTATATTCCTCTTTTAATACCTATAAGATTCTTTATTCTATTGTTCATCCATTTAGGGTCATTTTTTCTTGATCTGCAATGTTTCATGGGAATAAAGTCTCTCTGACTATTCTTAAGAGTCATGACAAAATTGTTATATTCCTCATCCAAATTTATATTAACTGACGGACTGCTGTTCTTTCCTGTGAGAGAATTTAATGTATTGATCTTATCTTGTGATAATCCTTGGCATGTGGTACTCAAATTTCGGGGTAATCCGCTACCTGCGACCTGACCTGATGGATTAACTACCCACATCTGTACCCCAGAAATCCCTTCCCATACCTCATTAGATAATTTAGTTTTTAAGCCCTCAAAATCTCCTGCTCTAAAGTTTGGAACAATATTCTTATTTTCCTTTATAGTTTCCTTGAAAATTATGTTAAATCTAATGGAATCATGGTCACTGTTGCCCAATTTTTCACCAACTTCTAAATTTGTAACCATATTCTCTCTATTACTAAGAACTAAATCTAGTGTATTCACCCCCCGTGTTGCTTCAAGTACATGCTGAGAAAGGAAATTGTCTTCTACTACTTCCAAAAACTCCTTAGAGCTACTATCACCTGTTATGGTTTCCCAGTTAATATGTCTAAAATTAAAATCGCCTACAATGCAAACTCTATTTGACCTGCTCACTTTAGAAATTTCATCGTATATAACTTGCGACTCCATACTGTCTAGATCAGGTGGTCTGTAGACCACTCCTACAACCAGACTTTCTATATTATTTTTAATTTCAACCCATAAGGTTTCTGAATTTAGATTTGTCTTAATTCCAGACTTAATGCAGCTTCTGAGGCTATCTTTAATATACATAATTACCCCTCCCCCTCTTTTATCTGCACTACGATCAGCATTATAAAGTTTATATCCTGTAATTATGTACTCAGCTTTAAGGTGTTTGCTTTCTAAATTAATCCAACTTTCACTAATGCATATTATATCCGGTCTCTCACTATATACTATGGCTCTCAGTTCTTCTATCTTGTTACCTAAACTACGGCTATTTGTATAATATACTTTTAAACTTTCTTTAGCTTTACCCTTCTTGTGGCTATTCTTTTTGTTAATATTTGTTCTATGTAACAGATGGTTCTTATCCTTAGACTCCCAGTTATTTGACCCACTATTTACTGAACCCTTACTGACTAATTTCTCTGCACAAGTATTATTCATTTCAATATTTGTGTCTAACAAAACCCCCCTACCTCTCTGTCTATCATACCAGCCAATACCGAGACACCTGAATTAGAAAGATGCACTCCATCCCTTGCATACATATGCTTACGACTAGTGAAGTGATCCCACCCGTCTATAAAACCTATATTATTCTCCCGACAGAAGACTTTCATCCTAGCATTTACTCCTATAGCTCGAGACCACCACTCTGAACTTTGGCTAAGCCTAGGGAGAATACCACACATCACAGGAACTGCACCCCTTTTCCTGATCTTATCCAGGGCTTGTCTATACAACCTAATCAGCTCTTCACTTCTACCATCCTGCACGTCGTTTCCCCCAGCTATCAAACAAACAACATCTTTTTTCTCAATCCAGCTATTTATTGACTCACCCACCTTCTTCATACCTGCTCCAGGGAAAAAATATTTTCCTCTAACTCTATGCCTGAGTTTCCTGTCTACATATCTGCATAGTGAATCCCCTACAATTACTAAAGAACGAGACTTATCCGGAGGATGGGTTACTCCGACCTTGGGAGACTTACCTAGGCTCTTGACCTGAGAGCTTTTCCCACTTCCATTTCTACGATTGCTAGTACACCTATCTGACTCTATGGGTCCTGAAGAATTACTGCCGCCACTGTCACCTTCATCTCTAAGTGAACTAAATGAATTAGCAACTTGTAGTCTAAAAGTATCATTTTTCTTAAGAACCATCTTCGTAGAACCCTTATTCACAACTTTCCAGTCGTCTTCTCTATTCAATTGTCCCTTCCTGGTTAACACCTCTACTTTACCTCTCAGATCCCTGTTCTCCTCAGCTAAGGATCTGACCTCCTGCCTGACTGCGGCCAACTCATTTCTTAAATTAAAAATGAGTTTGCTTGCGTCAGACGAGGACAAATCCCCAGCACAGCCACAAACAGCACCAACAACGACACCACCACCAACACCACTACCACTAACACCACCAGCACAAAGAACACCACCACTCTCCATTGTACTAAGTATGGTCAAGACTAGAGCTACTGGAAGCACGTCCTCACTGGATGAACCCAGGAACTAAACTGAACCCAGGAACTAAACTGAACCCAGGAACTAAAGAAGAAAATTTATACTATTGCGGTGAGAACATATTTATAACCCTTGGTCTGTCTATTCAAGATACGCATAGGTAAAAAAAACAAAGCAAAACAAAAACTGCACAATCAACGTTGTTCCCTAACTATACGATAACCTTCGGTATTTATGAATCACTAATTCTCTCGAATGGTTCTTGTGCTTAACTTTCTGACAAGTGAAATTTTATGTCTTATAGCATTTTAGATTACATAAATAGAGTACAGATTCATCTAAGGCTATCCTCTCATTTCTTGTTTTACATAGCAATACAAAATCAGCTATGTACATTATACATACAGACACACATCTACTATGGCTGTGTTTCCCTCAGTAAGAGGGAAACAGGTTTGAGTCGAAGTCCACCCACTCACTGGAAGTCTAAAAGACTTCAAAACAGATTGTAAACAAAATACAACAATATGCATAATTAGCATCAATAAAATATGAAACTATCTCTTGCTAAGAGAAATGGTCACTTAAAAATAGAATATATATTTATGCTAAAAGCAGCTACTGCAAGAAAATAAAAACAATTTTAAAGCGAGATGAAAGAACAAACACAATTGTTATTCTCAATTAGAAAAAAATAAAAACAATTAAGTATCAAATAATTTAACGATAAAGCAGAGATATATGCTCTGGTAATCGCAGATTATCTTAATTAGCAAAATAGTGGATATAGATTTCATGCAGATGAACAAGAATTATCCGCCTATAAACTTCACCAATTTTTATATTTCGTTATCTCTACGAAGGATCCCGTCTACAGGGATCAAATAAAACTCCTTCTCTTACATTACGGGAAGGAATTAAAAGTTTAGCACATTCAGTCTCAAAGAGAAACCTACATTAACACTTTATCTTTTAATAAAAACTTTAGAGCATATACATTTATTAATTATAAGTAATAAAACTAATTAAATCAAGAAAAAAATAGCTACTCGTGTTTCGAAAATAACTAAAGAATATGTCTGAACATTACTGTCGACTACTAAATAAACTCACTGAAATATTTATGAATCAGCAAACTTTCACAGATGATGCCATCAATTGTGCTCTCAATTTATATATATATATATATATATATATATATATATATATATATATATATATATATACGTAAATATATATACATATATATATATATATATATATATATATATATATATATATATATATATACATATATATACATATATATATATATATATACATATATATATATACATATATATATATATATATATATATATATATATATATATATATATATATATATATATATATATATATATACATATACATATATATATATATATATATATATATATATATATATATATATATATATATATATATATATATATATATATATATATATATACGTAAATATATATAC
>JAXCGZ010015096.1:0-15000 GCA_037179515.1 Halocaridina rubra
TATACTCTGTCCCACCTCAGTGCGAGAAGAATTAATTTACTCACTGTGGAGTACAATCGGTCCCCAATATAGAGAACTGCAGCATGTGAGTGAGAAGATATCAAGGACTTATGGCAAGGGGACAAATATTCAAAAAAAGGACATAAAGTCAGTGGACTTAGGAGAGCAGTAGCAAAATCAAAGAAATATAATGGTATTAGAGGGATTGATCTTCGGCCAGAGAATATCAAAGTCAGGAGATTCAGGGTCCATGAGCCTTGCGATAGGAGTGTTAGCGTCGCAACAGATTATAGTGGGAGATTTGAAATGGGTCTGGGGAAGCATGGCTAGACAGCTGGGTTTCAAAGAGAAGGGGAAGGATAGGAGGGGTGTATCCAAGCGCTGCTCCACAGGCAAAAGATTGGATTTCAGATCATGAATGTTAGAAAAGTGAAGAGTGAAAGAAGCAAATCTATCAGGAGCTCAAGATTAAGGAAAAAACCATAACTACCGCCGAGTGTGGCTAGCCTCAGGCCAATAGCGAAGTCAACAAGATTCCCAGAGATTCTAAGCACCCCTCTATGCCGGGTACTGGGGGCCATAAGCTGTGGACCTTCCATAATAATAGTAAAAATTAGGAAAAAGAGAGGAGAAGGAAAAAAGAGATGGGGAGTGTTGAAGCTTTTCAAATATCAGGTGATAGTAAGATATGTGTAACGAATATGCCAGAAAATTCGGTGTAGATGTAGGCATAAGGAAAGAACTGTGTCTGATGGAAGACTTGACCTGGAGCTATCTAGGCCAGTCCTAGTTAAGTCCATAAAACCTTCATTCATAGTATTTCAATGGGCAGTTGGTGCCATGGCCAACCTACAATACACACCAAGCCTCAAATATCCCTGATGAGTGGTGTTTTGTGGAGGAGGACGTGTAGGCATTGAGCTCATGATAATATTGTGCTTATCAAGTGACAGAGTTTAAATTCACAGCTATAAAATTAACGAAAGCATACTGAAATATAAATCTTTAAATTTAAGTCAGAGTGATTATTACAACTTTAGTGTTTAAAAAGATACAAATAAAATTCATTATAATCTTATAACATATCAGAAACCGTTGAGATTGTCTCTCCCAGTGTTACCGATTTCAACCACAACCTCTCGCGACCGACCTTAAAAGGACCTCTCTTAGTGGAACTTGCAGTTCCCATCATACCGCAGTTCCCCTCCCATTCACACCAGAATGTCCTCACCGGAAAAAGTTGACCTTTATGACCTTCCGTGTGTAAATACTGATAATTTTCCCGAAGTGTTTATATAATTTCTGGACAGAATATTCGTATATTCATGTGTGAACATCAGAAGGGACTTGGGAAAAAAAAGTCACTCTGTACAAAACAAGTCAACTATTGCTTTCAAAGGTAGTGGAACTCTTTCCACAACACAGTGATAAACACATAATAAAAAAGCAAGTAAAAAAGATATAATTACAAATATAATCACTTTTAGCGCAAGTGTCCTGAATATCTCAATGAATGGTGAACTTGACAAACTCTTTTAACCTCAAACTTCGGTTGTAAAATCCATATGGTCTGAAAAAACACACGACCTAGGAGACCTACATCGAATGAAAGAAAGTCTTGCAGATAAGGTGAGAATTTTGGAAGCAGATGCTGAAAAGGTGAAAGCTTTACAACACAAGGTGGGTTTGCTAGAATCTGACATTGTCCTACTAGATTGAAACTGCTATTAGAAACATCTCCACCTCTCAATTTAGTGCTGTCACCTAACAACGATGATGTCCCTTCTATCAACAACCCTCTGGTTTTGCAAACTAGGATTTCTGTCTCTACTCACAATTCCCTCAGTGCATTGAAAGACGAATGTGACAGTGGTAGTGAAGAAGAGGTAGATCCAGATAAAAGTGATAGTCAACAAGACAACCTGAATACACCATCTAGCATAAATAATCAAATCAGTAACAGGTTACAAAATAGTGATGAAACAACATCGTCCTTCCCCACTACTCCTAACAACACAACAACAGGCAATAACCAGAACAAGATTCTTCCCAGCACACATAACCAACCTGGTAAAGAGTTGCAAAACAGCGAAGATGATATAGAGCCCATCTCCAATACTCCTAGCAACACAGCAACTATCACTAACCAGGACAACCAAATTACACCTTCCAGCACAAATAATCAACCCAGCAATAGGCTGCAAGACAATGAAGAAAACAGAAAAGACAAAATAGCAGCAGTCTCTATTCTAAACATTCCATCGAAGTCCTCTCCCCTACAGCCACAGTTGCCCAATAATGCAAGTGCAAGCGTTACAGCTCAAATATATATTCGCATTCCTGGCAACCCCTTTGAGAGAGAGATACGTAATATATTGACAAATCAAGGCATTCCTTATAAAGAAGTTTTGATTAAGGAGCTTTCTCGCAAACCATATTGGGTTTCCTTCGCAATGACGATATTGAAAGGATTTGAATATGTACCTTACAAACTGAATCAATGGCCTACAGGCACAATTGTCCAGCCATTTCACAGGGGCAAACAATGGACACAACCTGGGTATTCTACAATATACCCCAAACTACAGTCATACCAAAATAAACATCAAAGAGCTAATGAAACAATCCCCTATACGCGAGACTACAGAAAGAGACATGATACAAACTTCTCTTATCGCCGTCCACACACAAGAGACTTCTCCTGGAGTGATGGCTCTTACAACCCTAGACACTCACCTAGGCATACAAACTTTGGGAAGGCCCGATCATACCATGGCACGTACTCAAACCAGTGTTACCTATCCAATGGCAGGCACAGACACCAGGATCCATGGGCTAACCCAAGAACACACTACAATGATGAATTCCCAGCAGAATCCCACAGTCGAAATAAGTCATGGACTAACCCAAGAACAAACTACAACTATAACTATAGATACCACCCTAATGAAACATGGTAAAAATGTAACATTAGTTCATGTGAACGCTCAGTTCCTGCTCGCTCATTTTGAGGAAATTATAATGCTAACAAAAGACTACAACATAGACATCCTCTGTGTAAGTGAAACTTGGCTTCCTCCTACAACTGAAAATAAATATGTGAATATCCCAGAGTTTAAAATATATCGCAATGACCATGGCCGAGGGGGTGGGGTTTGTAATTATGTTAGAAATTATCTTAGTGCATCAGAAATAACCACAGGTTTAGAAAAATCTAAGGAGCTCGAAGATTTATGGATCACTGTGCAGTATCAGAAACTTCCATCTTTCATTGTAGGGTGTGTTTACCGTCACCCTAAAGCACCTACCAGTTCATCCAATCACTCTAGAAACATTCAGAAATATCTCTGTGCGCCATAAACCCATATACATACTTGGTGACTTTAATGATGACTTGCTCTCAGCAGATAACAAAATGAAAAGGGTGATCAACACTCTGAAGTTAACACAAATAGTGACAAAACCGACCTGCATAACCCCTAATTCTAGGATTCTTATAGATCTGATAATAACAAATAAAGTGGAAAATATACCCCATTGGGACGTAATTCCCTGCCCAATTGCAGACCACGAGCTGAACATTGCTATGCTAAACATAAACAAGCC
The DNA here is from genome assembly GCA_037179515.1 of Halocaridina rubra. Lineage (NCBI taxonomy): Eukaryota > Metazoa > Arthropoda > Malacostraca > Decapoda > Atyidae > Halocaridina > Halocaridina rubra. Next base: position 3,607 of record JAXCGZ010015096.1, read on the forward strand.
CAAAAGGAAGCCTCTCTTCAAGATATTCCGGTGTCTAAAAAATTACTCCCTTGATATCTTTTGTGAAATATTAATTAACAACACAAATGTACTTAACAGAATTAAATGCACAGATAACGTCGATTTGCAGGTTGAGATTCTAACAAAAGTCTTCCTTGAATGCTTAGATAGTTGTGCACCCATTGTAACAAGAAAAATAACCCACCCCTCAGCCCCCTGGCTAACTAATGACATCAAAGAGGCAATACAAATCAGAAATCAAATACAAAAAGAGCTAAAAATTAATAGATATGATATGACTCTCCGAGAATGCTATAAAACAGAAAAGAAACGTGTCAGATCTCTCATCAGTGTAAGTAAAAAAGACTTTTACAAAAAACAATTTAATGACTCTAGATATAATACAGCAGCAACATGGAAAGTGATAAGAAGCATGATACCAAATGAAAAGAGTACCTCAGAAAGCTATGAAAATATTACGGAGTTGAGAGACAAAGCGGAAAACTTTAATAACTATTTTGCTAACGTTGGCAAAAATACATATGAAAAAACTCAGGAAAACATCAACTCAGTGAATATGAGTAATTGCTTAAATGACAATTCTTCCAATGTAAGCACAAGAGAGTACTTCAAGATAAATCCTAAAGATTGTGCTACCCTAATTCTTACCATAAAGAGCCTAAGAAACTCTGGCTCTTATGGTTCAGACGGTATACCATTTCAGTTCATCAAAGATGCTCTACCCATGATTGCATCCTATTTTCTAACTATTATGAACACTTCCATTGTTACTAAAAAGTTTCCTGACTCTCGGAAAATATCACATGTAATACCTCTGCATAAAAAGGGGGACAGAGAATATGTGACAAACTATCGTCTCATTTCCCTGATACCCATTTTCTCTAAAATATTAGAAAAAATTGTTGCATGCCAACTTATGTCATATTTAGAGTCAAATAGACTATTATCTATTAACCAACATGGTTTCAGACCGAAACTCTCGACGGAAACTGCACTGCTCAAAGTTACGAATAGTATCTGTAATGATATAGATATGAAAAAAATATCCCTGCTTGTACTATTGGACTTATCAAAAGCCTTCGACAGTGTAAAGCATGAAATTCTTTTAAGTAAATTTACTAACTTAAATATTGATCCGAGCTGGTTTAGCGAGTATCTATCTAATTATAAACAGTCTATATGTCTTAAAAACATTATCTCTGTGCCAAAAACATTATCATTTGGTGTTCCACAGGGATCAGTACTTGGTCCTATCCTCTTCTCCATTTACGTAAATGATCTATCTTCTTTCATTTCTGACTCTCTAGTCGTACAATATGCAGATGACACTCAACTACTCCTTAGTGGTGATATTAATAATCTCCCAGAGCTAACTTTAAGAGCAGAAAACACTCTGTCAAAAATTAAAACCTATTTTCAAGAAATTGGGCTGTTAATTAACGAAAGTAAAACACAATGCATGTTTATTGGTTCAAGGTTCCACATAGCACAAATTCCAGAAAACACAACAATTAATTTTTGCGACAATATTATCACACCTAGCAAAACAGTCAAAAACCTAGGAATTCACTTTGACAACCACATGTTGTCTGATTCCCACATAGATAAAGTATGCAAAAAGGTTACAGGAACATTAATGTACTTATCACGTATAAAAGACAATTTTGAGACTACCACTCGAATAACTGTTGTTGAATCTCTAGCCCTAAGTCACATTAATTACTGCACAACTGTTTGGGGAGCTATCACTAAGACTCAGATAAACAGAATACAGAAGCTTATTAATTTTGCAGCTCGAGTTGCCCTGGGAGGAATAAGAAAATATGACCACATCACACCAGCTCTCAATAAACTTGGGTGGCTGCGGGCAGAAAACAAGGTCGCTTATGGTGCTTTTGTTTTTGTATTCAAAGTTTTGGACCATCATTATCCTAGCTGGCTATTTAATTTAAAAACAGTCAGGGATATAAGGGGAACCAACACAAGACAGAGCAGTGAGCTCTTTATTCACAGAACAATCACAGAAGCAGGTTCAAAGATGATCACTATTAAAGGGCCAACACTCTGGAATAATATTCCAGAGCATCTTCAAAATACATCCTCCTTCACAGCTTTCAAAGGCAAACTATATAGTTTTCTTTTGGACAAATCTTTGCTGCTCATTAAGAACTAATTATTCTCACTGTAAGGAAAACAAATATGGAAATGATGCCGATAATAAAGGTCCTGTATATAGTGTCATTCTTACTAGCCTGCTGGCTAGTACAGTGGTAACGCGCTGGCTTCGCATTCACGAGGTCGAAAGATCGGTTCCCGTCCAAGACCGAGAGTTTAAGCTGTTTACTGGCAGGAACTGCTGTGGTTGGACACCACAGTGGGGGGTTGGGGCTTGCCCTGGATGACGAATACCCATTGTATTGAAATGGAAATAAAGTTTGTTTGTTTGTTTGTTTTGTTTGTTTTTTACTACTTTATTATTAACATTATTGTTAACATTTTATTACAGCATTATTATTTTCTATGAAAGATACATTTAATTTAACTATATGGATTATCCTCTGTCTACTTATAAGTTACTATTAATGTTGAATAACCATTGTACAAAATGGAAATAAATGTTAGTTTGTTTGTTTGTTTTTCAGAATTTATTTTATGGCAAAAGATTCTGGTCTTTTGGAGGTTAGTAACTCCGAACTTTCGTCTATTTCAAAGACAATAAATTTTTATTAATGATTATTCAACTGTCTGACGATGGAGGCTTGTAGCATTTGAGAGGTTACATTATCAAAACTTCAACAAGAATAATTTCTGAAGGAGAGAATTCTCACCTCGATGGGAGGCACTTCTCTTTAATACACACACACACAAAGACGTTGTGATGGAAAGGGCAAACCCACTCATCAGACAGGCACTTGATAAGGAGAAGACAGTGGTAATCTCAGGCATAAGTGAATCCCAGGAGCCAACATGGCAGGGGAGACTTGAAGATAATAAAGCTAGGGTTGTAGACCTGATAAGAAAGCTTGGAGTAGTATGTGGTCCTGAGGATATTGTAAACATACACCAACTAGGTAAATATTCGAGGGAAGGAAAGCCGAGACCAACAAAAGTAACCTTTGAGAGAGGGGAGACATGTAGGGAAATATTGTTGAGAAAAAAAAGTCTAAAAGACCTTCAAGAATGCAAAGAAGTGTTCATTAGACGATACAGAACACAGGAAGAGATGGGAAAGATCAAAAACTTGTTGCAAGAGGCAAGAAGGTTAAATGATGAAAGAAATGAAGAAGAGAAGAAAAATTTTCGTTACGGAATACTTCCAGACAAAGGGGAGATAAAGAAGATAATGACAGAAGATCAGGGGATGGGGCCTCATTAAGATTGTTATACACAAATGCTGATGGATTAGCTGGTAAGGCAGTAGAATTAAAAGATAGGATTCACAACAGTAAGGCAGATATAGTAGCAATTACAGAGACTAAGTTGAGTGAGGACATAAACAGTGTCACAGTTTTTCCTAAGGGCTTCAGAATACTAAGGGTCGAAAGATCTGAGAGGACTGGTGGAGGGATAGCACTGCTCATAAGTGAGAGGATTCAAGTTGAAGAGATAAACTTGGCTATAGAAAGTGAGTTCAGGGAATTTCTTGTTGCTCGCATAAATACTGGGTCAGAGAGCATTATAATAACTGTTGTATACAACCCACCAAGGAACCAAAATAGGCTTGAAATTTATGAGGAAAGTCATATAGGTACGATTGAAGTCATAAACTCAGTTGTTAACATGGCGCGGGAGAAAAAATGTAGGATTTTGATTATGGGAGACTTTAATCATAAAGAGATAGATTGGATAAATCTTGACCCACAGAGTGGTGAGGACTCCTTTGGGGCAAGATTCCTAGATTGCGTACAAGGGAATTTCCTACACCAACATGTAATGGAACCAACAAGAGCCAGGGGTGGGGATGAGCCATCACTACTTGATCTGGTGTTCACAGATAATGTGTTGGATATTGAAAAAATTGAGTATGAACCACCAATTGGAAAGAGTGACCACTGTGTGTTGTTGATGGAGTATATCATTGAAGATATTCTTCCTGAGAGTAGAGGCACTGAGGACATGAGGAGGAACTATCAGAAAGGAGATTACATCAAAATGAATGAGCTTTTTGCAGTTATTGACTGGAGAACCTTATTTTACAACAAATCTGTACAAGAAATGTATGACATCTTTTGTGAGAAATATGGGAAGATAGTAGATTGCTGCATACCTGTCACCAAAGTAGGTGTAATTCATGCCAGAGAGAAATGGTTCGATAATGGGTGTAAAAGAGCTAAGGAGTGGAGAGACAAATGCTGGAAAAGGTATAGGAGGAGAAAAAACATAAATGCCTGGCAAACCTACAAAAGAGCAAGAAATGACTACCTAAGTAAAAGGAGAGAGGCAGAGAAAGATTATGAGAGGGACATCACCAGGAAGGCTAAAGAAAATCCCAAGCTTTTCCACAGCTTTATCAGAGGAAAACTGAAGGTAAAAGAACAGGTTTTAAGGCTAAAGAGAGCGGATGGAAGCATCACTGAGACGGATGAAGAGATCTGCAAAGAATTGAACAAGGAGTTTCAGTCAGTATTTACAGTAGAAAATACCCCACCCCCTCAGATTGCAGTGATAGAAGCTCAAGGGCCGGTATTAGAGAACATCAACCTTACAGCCACAGAGGTATGCAAAGCGCTGATTGATTTAGATGTTCATAAAGCTACAGGTCCTGATGACATATCCCCTCATGTGCTTAAAAAATGCGCAAACACAATATCAGTGGCACTAAGTATCATATTTAAGGAGTCATTGGAGTCGGGGGAGATTCCAAGATGCTGGAAACAAGCAAATGTGATACCTATCTTCAAAAATGGAAGGAGGGATACGGCTCTGAACTATAGACCAGTTTCCTTGACCAGCATAGTTTGCAAACTTATGGAGAAACTACTAAGGAAACATATCTCTCTTCACTTGGAATCCTTCAACTTTTTGTCAGTGAGGCAACATGGCTTCAGAGAAGGAAGATCAACAGTAACAAACTTATCAGAATTTTATGATGAGGTAAGCCAAATCTTACAGGAAAGAGAGGGCTGGGCAGATTGCATATTCCTAGACTTCCAGAAAGCGTTTGACACTGTTCCACATGGGAGACTTATTAGGAAGCTGCAATCAATGGCTAGAATAGGTGGAAATGTCTTGGAATGGATAAAAACTTACTTAGAAGGAAGGGAACAGAGGGTTAGAGTAAGACACTCAGTGTCTGAATGGAGAAGAGTTAGTAGTGGAGTTCCACAGGGTTCAGTTTTAGGGCCACTTTTGTTCCTTGTATATGTAAATGACCTACCAGAGTCTGTAAATTCATTCATGAATATGTTTGCAGATGATGCAAAGATTGTGAAGAAAGTAAAAAACGAGAACAATGGTAGAGAACTTCAGGAGGATCTAAATAATCTGCATGAGTGGTCAGAAAAGTGGCTAATGAAATTCAATACCTCAAAATGTAAGGTAATGAGAATGGGTACAAGTGCAAGAAGGCCCAAGCTTGACTACTCGGTGGCTGGAGTACAACTTCAGGAGACAGAAAATGAGAGAGATCTGGGAGTAAACTTATTGGCAGATTTGTCTCCAGAAATACATATAAATGGCGTAGTAAGGGCAGCATATGCATTCTTATCAAATGTAAGGGTAGCCTTCAGGCACATGGACAAGGAAATGTTCAGAAATATTTATGTAACCTATGTGAGGCCAAAACTTGAATATGCAGCCCCCTTTTGGAATCCGCACTTGAAAAAGCACATAGCTAAGCTTGAAAAAGTTCAAAGACATGCCACGAAACTGGTGCCAGAAATACGCAATCTCGGTTATGATGAGAGGCTGAGGGAATTAGACTTGCCATCACTCGAAGCTAGAAGAGTAAGGGGGGATATGGTGACAGTCTTTAAATTCCTTCATGGTTATGATAGAGTGGATAGGGATCGATATTTCGATATTTCTGGCTCTAGAACTAGAGGTCATAGTTTGAAGCTTCGGAAGAAAACTTGTTTGCAGGATGTAAGGAAATACTTTTTCAGTGTAAGAGTAGTTGATAATTGGAATTCGCTAAGCGAGGAGGTAGTTAATGCTACCTCAATCCATAGTTTTAAGGACAGGTATGATAAGTATCACTAAGTCTAAAAATGGAACCGATCAGGAGACGGGAAGATACGAGCTTTGGGCTCTTTCCCGTAAACACAATTAGGTAATCACAATTAGGTAATCACACACACACACACACACACACACACACACACACACACACACACACTTAGAGAGCAAATAAGATCTTTGGAGGAAGCAAATAAAGCACAAGGGCAGGAGAGAAAGGAACTAGAAAAAAGAATAAAAAAGCTGGAAGGGGAAAAGAGTCAACTAGAATCTAGACTTTCTAAACAAGAAGATAAAAACAAACAGCTAAATGACAACCTAAAGGAATTAGATGTTAGTTCACTCCTCTCTTCTGAGAAAGACGAGATTGCTGCTTGGAATGTCCAGATTAAGGAAAACATTGAACAGTTCAGAAAAGAGTTCCAGGAGCTGAATATGGAAAATGATGCCATGAAAACTTCCTTTGCTGATGCACTAAAGGGGAATGTGGCAGTAAAAGAGGCTGTAATGGTGGTGGCACTGGAAAACATACAAACAGTTGACTATAAAGAGACAGTAATCAAAAAAATGAAAGACGTTGTGATGGAAAGGGCAAACCCACTCATCAGACAGGCACTTGATAAGGAGAAGACAGTGGTAATCTCAGGCATAAGCGAGTCCCAGGAGCCAACATGGCAGGGAAGACTTGAAGAAAATAAAGCTAGGGTTGTAGACCTGATAAGAAAGCTTGGAGTAGTATGTGATCCTGAGGATATTGTAAACATACACCAACTAGGTAAATATTCGAGGGAAGGAGAGCCAAGACCAACAAAAGTAACCTTTGAGAGAGGGGAAACATGTAGGGAAATATTGTTGAGAAAAATAGTCTAAAAGACCTTCAAGAATTCAAAGAAGTGTTCATTAGACAATACAGAACACAGGAAGAGATGGGAAAGATCAAAAACTTGTTGCATGAGGCAAGAAGGTTAAATGATGAAAGAAATGAAGAAGAGAAGAAAAATTTTCATTACAGAGTTCTTCCAGACCAAGGGGAGATAAAGAAGATAATGACAGAAGATCAGGGGATGGGGCCTCATTAAGATTGTTATACACAAATGCTGATGGATTAGCTGGTAAGGCAGTAGAATTAAAAGATGGGATTCACATCAGTAAGGCAGATATAGTAGCAATTACAGAGACTAAGTTGAGTGAGGACATAAACAGTGTCACAGTTTTTCCTAAGGGCTTCAGAATACTAAGGGTTGAAAGATCTGAGAGGACTGGTGGAGGGATAGCACTGCTCATAAGTGAAAGGATTCAAGTTGAAGAAATAAACTTGGCTATAGAAAGTGAGTTCAGGGAATTTCTTGTTGCTCGTATAAATACTGGGCCAGAGAGCATTATAATAACTGTTGTATACAACCCACCAAGGAACCAAAATAGGCTTGAAGTTTATGAGGAAAGTCTTATAGGTACTATTTAAGTCATAAACTCAGTTGTTAACATGGCACGGGGAAAAAAAATGTAGGATTTTGATTATGGGAGACTTTAATCATAAAGAGATAGATTGGATAAATCTTGACCCACACAGTGGTGAGGACTCATTCGGGGCAAGATTCCTAGATTGCGTACAAGGGAATTTCCTACACCAACATGTAATGGAACCAACAAGGGCCAGGGGTGGGGATGAGCCATCACTACTTGATCTAGTGTTCACAGATAATGTGTTGGATATTGAAAAAATTGAGTATGAACCACCAATTGGAAAGAGTGACCACTGTGTGTTGTTGATGGAGTATATCATTGAAGATATTCTTCCTGAGAGTAGAGGCACTGAGGACATGAGGAGGAACTATCGGAAAGGAGATTACATCAAAATGAATGAGTTTTTTTGCAGTTATTGACTGGAGAACCTTATTTTACAACAAATCTGTACAAGAAATGTATGACATCTTTTGTGAGAAATATGGGGAGATAGTAGATTGCTGCATACCTGTCACCAAAGTAGGTGTAATTCATGCCAGAGAGAAATGGTTCGATAATGGGTGTAAAAGAGCTAAGGAGTGGAGAGACAAATGCTGGAAAAGGTATAGGAGGAGAAAAAACATAAATGCCTGGCAAACCTACAAAAGAGCAAGAAATGACTACCTAAGTAAAAGGAGAGAGGCAGAGAGAGAGCTATGAGAGGGACATCACCAGGAAGGCTAAAGAAAATCCCAAGTTTTTCCACAGCTTTATCAGAGGAAAACTGAAGGTAAAAGAACAGGCTTTAAGGCTAAAGAGAGCGGATGGAAGCATCACTGAGACGGATGAAGAGATCTGCAAAGAATTGAACAAGGAGTTTCAGTCAGTATTTACAGTAGAAAATACCCCACCCCCTCAGATTGCAGTGATAGAAGCTCAAGGGCCGGTATTAGAGAACATCAACCTTACAGCCACAGAGGTATGCAAAGCGCTGATGGATTTAGATGTTCATAAAGCTACAGGTCCTGATGACATATCCCCTCATGTGCTTAAAAAATGCGCAAACACAATATCAGTGGCTCTAAGTATCATATTTAAGGAGTCACTGGAGTCGGGGGAGATTCCAAGATGCTGGAAACAAGCAAATGTGATACCTATCTTCAAAAATGGAAGGAGGGATACGGCTCTGAACTATAGACCAGTTTCCTTGACCAGCATAGTTTGCAAAGTTATGGAGAAACTACTAAGGAAACATATCTGTCTTCACTTGGAATCCTTCAACGTTTTGTCAGTGAGGCAACATGGCTTCAGAGAAGGTAGATCAACAGTAACAAACTTATTAGAATTTTATGATGAGGTAAGCCAAATCTTACAGGAAAGAGAGGGCTGGGCAGATTGCATATTCCTAGACTTCCAGAAAGCGTTTGACACTGTTCCACATGGGAGATTTATTAGGAAGCTGCAATCAATGGCTAGAATAGGTGGAAATGTTTTGGAATGGATAAAAACTTACTTAGAAGGAAGGGAACAGAGGGTTAGAGTAAGACACTCAGTGTCTGAATGGAGAAGAGTTAGTAGTGGAGTTCCACAGGGTTCAGTTTTAGGGCCACTTTTGTTCCTTGTATATGTAAATGACCTACCAGAGTCTGTAAATTCATTCATGAATATGTTTGCAGATGATGCAAAGATTGTGAAGAAAGTAAAAAACGAGAACAATGGTAGAGAACTTCAGGAGGATCTAAATAATCTGCATGAGTGGTCAGAAAAGTGGCTAATGAAATTCAATACTTCAAAATGTAAGGTAATGAGAATGGGTACAAGTGCAAGAAGGCCCAAGCTTGACTACTCGGTGGCTGGAGTACAACTTCAAGAGACAGAAAATGAGAGAGATCTAGGAGTAAACATACTGGCAGATTTGTCTCCAGAAATACATATAAATGGCATAGTAAGGGCAGCATATGCATTCTTATCAAATGTAAGGGTAGCCTTCAGGCACATGGACAAGGAAATGTTCAGAAATATTTATGTAACCTAGGTGAGGCCAAAACTTGAATATGCAGCCCCCTTTTGGAATCCGCACTTGAAAAAGCACATAGCTAAGCTTGAAAAAGTTCAAAGACATGCCACGAAACTGGTGCCAGAAATACGCAATATCAGTTATGATGAGAGGCTGAGGGAATTAGACTTACCATCACTCGAAGCTAGAAGAGTGAGGGGGGATATGGTGACAGTCTTTAAATTCCTTCATGGTTATGATAGAGTGGATAGGGATCGATATTTTGATATGGCTGGCTCTGGAACTAGAGGTCATAGTTTGAAGCTTCGTAAGAAAACTTCTTTGCAGGATGTAAGGAAATACTTTTTCAGTGTAAGAGTAGTTGATAATTGGAATTGGCTAAGCGAGGAGGTAGTTAATGCTATCTCAATCCATAGTTTTAACTACAGGTATGATAAGTATCACTAAGTATAAAATGGAACCGATCAGGAGACGGGAAGATACGAGCTTTGGGCTCTTTCCCGTAAACACAATTAGGTAATCACAATTAGGTAATCACACACACAAAATAGGCTTGAAGTTTATGAGGAAAGTCATATAGGTATTGAAGTCATAAACTCAGTTGTTAACATGGCACGGGAAAAAAATGTAGGATTTTGATTATGGGAGACTTTAATCATAGAGATAGATTGGATAAATCTTGACCCTCACAGTGGTGAGGACTCATTCGGGGCAAGATTCCTAGATTGCGTACAAGGGAATTTCCTACACCAACATGTAATGGAACTAACAAGGGCCAGGGGTGGGGATGAGCAATCACTACTTGATCTAGTGTTCACAGATAATGTGTTGGATATTGAAAATATTGAGTATGAATCACCAATTGGAAAGAGTGACCACTGTGTGTTGTTGATGGAGTATATCATTGAAGATATTCTTCCTGAGAGTAGAGGCACTGAGGACATGAGGAGGAACAATCCGAAAGGAGATTACATCAAAATGAATGAGCTTTTTGCAGTTATTGACTGGAGAACCTTATTTTACAACAAATCTGTACAAGAAATGTATGACATCTTTTGTGAGAAATATGGGAAGATAGTAGATTGCTGCATACCTGTCACCAAAGTAGGTGTAATTCATGCCAGAGAGAAATGATTCGATAATGGGTGTAAAACAGCTAAGGAGTGGAGAGACATATGCTGGAAAAGGTATAGGATGAGAAAAAACATAAATGCCTGGCAAAAATACAAAAGAGCAAGAAATGACTACCTAAGTAAAAGGAGAGAGGCAGAGAGAGACTATGAGAGGAACATCACCAGGAAGGCTAAAGAAAATCCCAAGCTTTTCCACAGCTTTATCAGAAGAAAACTGAAGGTAAAAGAACAGGTTTTAAGGCTAAAGAGAGAGGATGGAAGCATCACTGAGACGGATGAAGAGATCTGCAAAGAATTGAACAAGGAGTTTCAGTCAGTATTTAAAGTAGAAAATACCTCACCCCCTCAGATTGCAGTGATAGAAGCTCAAGGGCCGGTATTAGAGAACATCAACCTTACAGCCACAGAGGTATGCAAAGCGCTGATGGATTTAGATGTTCATAAAGCTACAGGTCCTGATGACATATCCCCTCATGTGCTTAAAAAATGCGCAAACACAATATCAGTGGCACTAAGTATCATATTTAAGGAGTCACTGGAGTCGGGGGAGATTCCAAGATGCTGGAAACAAGCAAATGTGATACCTATCTTCAAAAATGGAAG